>CAUYQV010074470.1:0-15795 GCA_963574575.1 Galagoides demidoff
GAAAATGACATGAAGGCTGTGTTGATCAGTTTGATGGAAGTATTTCGGATTGCATGCGAAAACCCCACACTGTACCCCAGAAGTGCATTAATGTACATAGTTACCATTCAATAAAATTAAAAAAAAAAAAAAAAGAAAAAAAAAAAATAGAATATGATTGTAATTATATTTGGAAAGACAAAGAATTAAGTATAGCCCCCCTCAAAAAAAATCCTTAATAAGAATTTTTATCTTGGGGGAAGTTATACAAAGTATTACCAGATATCAAGATTTGTGGCTCAAAAGAGTAGTGCGCTGGCCCCATATGCCAGAGGTGGTGAGTTCAAACCCAGCCCCCCACCTCCGGCCAAAAAAAAAAAAAAAAAAAAGATTTGTGATTGTGAATTGTGCTGTTATAAATATTTGAGTGCGAGTGTCTTTTGATAAAATGTCCTTTTATTAACTTTGTGTAAATGCCTAGTAGTGAGATTGCTGGATCAAAACATATGTCTACTTTTAGTTCTTTGAAATACCTTCATAATATTTCCTATAGAAATACTAGTTTGTAATACCACCAACAGTGAATGATTGTTCCTTTCTTTGTAAACCCAGGCCAGCATCTGTAGTTTTGGAACTTTTTCATATGAGCCATCCTCTCTGGGGTTAGGTGATATGCCACTGTGATTCTGAGTTACACCTCCCTGATGATTACAGCAGTTGAGCATTTTTCATATGCTTCTTGGTCATTAGGCTATCTTCATTTGAAAAGTTTCTATTCATGTCTTCTGCCCACTTTTTAATGAGAATGTTTGAGTTTTTTCTTGCTCATTTGCTTGAGTTCTTTATAGATTCTAGCTGTCAGCCCTTTATCAGATGTATAGCATGTAAATATTTTCTACCATTCTGTAGGCTATTTGCTGTATCAATTGTGTCCTTGTCCGTGCAGAAACTTTTTTCATTTTATCTGGTCTGATTTGTTTATTTTGTTGTTGCTGCTGCTGTGATTGCTCTTGGAATCTTCTTCATAAATTCTTTCCCTGGGCCAATATTTATAAGAGTTTTTTCAACATTTTGTACAGGTTGTCTATTTACTTTATTGATTGTGCCCTTGGCTGTGCAAGAAATAGTCAATTAACACATGTGTACATATGAAAGTAAAACTCAACAGAAAACAAACAGAGGAAGGAGAGTGGAGAAGGATAAATTCATATCTAACAGGTGTAATACACATATTCTGGGTGAATGGCACACTTATAACATCAATTAAAATTTACAAATGCAAAGTATATGACCAAAATGTGCACCCCCCCATAATAGTATGAAATAAAAAATTAAAATTAAAAAAATTTTTGAATAATCAGATACACTTGACTTCATCAAAATTAGAATTTCTAGTGTTTAAAAGATACTCTTAGGAGAATGAAAAATCAAGCCACAAACAGAAAAAAATGCTTGCAAAAAGCACAGCTAACAAAGAACCAGTACCCAGAATATAAGAAGAACTCTTAAAACTCAATACAAAATCTTTTTAAATACAAAAAGATTTTAAAAAACAGTTCACCAAAGAAGATATACAGATGGCAAAAAAGCACATGGGAATATGTAAAGTCAAAGAAGATATATAGATGGCAAATAAGCTTATTATTAGTAATTAGGACAATGCACATTAAAACTGCAATGGTATGCACAACACATACACCTGAATGGCAAAAATAAAATTTCTTTTTAAACAAACAAAAAAGACAATTAGGATTGGTCAGAACTGATGTAAACAGGATATTTTCAATTCTCCAAATACATTTTTTCCCTATTTCCACAGCACTGAGCACTTCCATTACTCCATTACCACTCTTCATTTCTCAGGCTCATGTCTTCAAATTCAGTAAGTATTCCTTTGACAAAGTATGTGCTTGAGAATTCTGTTAAAACTCTACCCATTTGGGCCTCTGTGACTATTTGCCCTGGCAATCGAGGCCAATTCACTGTCTATGGAGAAGGCATCCTGCTTTGTAAATTTCTTACCCTGTAAACTTATCTTTCTCTTCCTTAATAAACTTTTACACTTGCCTTGAAGGAAAAAAAAAACTCTACCCGCCTTTTTTTTTTTTTGGAAGCAAAACAGTATATTCTCAAGTAGCCTAAAAATATGTGTCACACAAAGCATTCTATGGGTATAAAATAATAAAAATTATGGTAATAAAAAGAAATATAATTTGCTGACAGCTCAATCAATTTCATCTGTAGTTACTTAGGTGCCTTGGTGATATCAAGTAGGTAAGGCTAAAATGCTAATTTGAGTGTGATGTCATGATTCCCAAAGTCAGTGAATCTTTCGTTGTGTTCTCCAATCAATAGGTCTACAACAGGTGCATATTTTTCAAATGACTTGCATATATGCATATTATCATCCTGCTCATCTACAACCTTTGCTAACTGAGGAAAATGTTTATCCAAAATCCCTTTTGCAGACAAAATGTTTTGAAAAAAGACAGCTTTCAGCAGGGCATGGTGGCTCACACCTGTAATCCTCACACTCTGGGAGGTCAAAGAGAAAGGACTGCTTAAGCTCAGGAGTTAGAAACTAGCTGGAACAAGAGAAAGACTCTGTCTCTACTAAAAACTGAAAAAGTTGCCAGGCATCATGGCAGGCATCCATATCTCAGCTACTGAGGAGGCTCAGGCAGGAGGATGGCTTAAGCCCAGGAGTTTGAGGTTGCTTTTAGCTAGGCTGCCAAGTCTGCAGTATCAGTTGATTCATCCAAAGTGATTTTACTTGTGAAGTGTTGCATGAAGTTGTTCCATTAAGTTGAAAGCTAATTCATACTGCTAGTCAGTTATGGTTCTCCTTAAAAGAGACAGTTGTGTGTACTTTGAAATATTATCAGGATCTAAGTATCCTACAACTTTGATGATACATTCTTTCACAATTTCTATATCCATGAATGGCTTTTTTTCTCCTGCGTAGAAGTTGCTTCAGTGACGACATTTCCAAGTCTTATTGCTGATTTAAAGAATTATCTTTGATTTTCATCCTTTGATTTCTGCTCATGCCTCTTCCTCTAATTTAAAATATTTGGGGTCCTTATGAGTGTTATAATGCTGATGAGCACTGAACTTCTTTACTGTTTATACTGCAGTATCACAAAGCAAGCAAATCACCTTATCTTTAGCAGAAACAAGATAATAATGCAAAATTCCCAATCCTCCTTAAAAGCTATTTTCTTTCTTCAGCATTTTCTTGGTCTTCTTTGACATGGTGGGCTGTTAAGCAGACAAAATTAAAAAATACTGCCAAGTTGTGCAACTACTCATAAATTTCACTTCAAACAGAAACACTGAGCACCACTGTCAAAAGCTGATAACAGACTGGTGTACTCAGTTCCCATAAACTCTTGCCAACTAGCCTTGTGCAGTAGTGGCACCAGTCAGGCAGGGGAATTTAGAAGTAAATCATGAGGGTAGCAGCTGTCAACTTAGCTCTTATGGCTTACTAATGTTCTAATTGTGCTGGTCAATCTAGGAGAATTATTTCATTGAGAGTTATTCTTTGGTAATTTAAATATGTTCATTTTAAAAACAGAATAAAAATAAAAGGATTTGTTCTGTTAAAATATGTATCCAGTCAAAAGGCTACCCACTTAAGGACCTGGAAGCCCACAGTTTCCCCAAGCTTAGACTAGGAAAAGTTATCTGCCATACAAAGTTCTCAAATTCAGAATATGTAAGTAATCCCTATAAATCAAAGATAGCCTAATTTGTAATGTATCAAAATTAATATATTAAAAGGTACACACCATCATTAATCAGAAATGAAATGAAAATAAGAAGCCACTGCACATTAACCAGAATAGCTAATTTTTAAATTAAGCTAAGATTTAAAAAATTGCCAATATTCAATTTTGACAAAAATGTATAACAGCTTAAACTCTCTCATATTTTTGGCAGAGATGTCAGATGGTACAACCCCTCTGGAAAATCACCACCCAGTAATTTTACATGTAAAATTGACACAATATGTTCATCAAAAGACATATACAAGAATATTCATAACAAAATAGTCAAAAATTAGAAATACTTCAAATGTTCATTAACAAAAACTTAAACAGTCAGTCATTCACTCAAAGGAATACCACATAAATAAAAAGAATAAATATACACCAACATCATGGATAAATATCATAGACATAACAGTAAGTGGAAGAAGTTATCCCTTTTACATGAAGTTCAAGAACAGGAAACACTTATCTATGATGATAAAAATCAGAATAATGATTACTTGGAAGTAGCAGGGGAAATGAATGTTAAGTAGAAAAGACACAAAGAAAGCTTCTGGAGTTCTGGAAATCTACATCTTGATCTAGGTGGTACTTACAAAAGTCTATACACATTAAGAAAACTTCATCACACTGTACAATTAACATTTGTACATTCTACTGTATATATGTTATATTTCAAACTTAAAAATTGCTCCTAAGCAGGCAAATCAAATGGGTATACATTTGGAGCAAATCTCCTCAGTATAAAGGATACATACATTATATAATTCTTTGAAAATACACGAGTTTGAACCTCAACTCTACCATTTAGATGTGTAACCTTACATAAATTACTTAAGTGGGTCTTACATTCTTTACCTACTCCAGTGGGTTAGTATGGATAATTCTTAGTTTTTTCTGCATCCAACAACCTGAGGCTTTGAGATAAAATGTTTAATTAAAAAAAGAATTCTCATGTTTTGCCTGTAGTTGATGTTCTGTAAATATTCATGGAATAAAGGCGTCTCTAAAGATTTTATAGCCAATCCCTCTCTCTCCTCTCTGAGGGTGTGAGAAATCTCTGTGCCTCCTTTTGCCCCCTCCTCTCCCTCTGCTTACCCCACCTTTATTCTTTCTAGCCCCTCCCTTTCCAAATTTATCTAGAAGTATATCTTTTATTTCCAGATTTTAAGTGTACATATAATGTTCTTTCCAGCTTTAAACAAAAAATTAAAATTATACCTGATAACACCTTATATGAGGGGGTGGATGTGGGGATTAGCACTGAAAGGGGTCTTCTATGGCAGGTGGGAAGACAATGATGAAAAAATAGGAGTATTCAGGAAAATTCTCCATAAGATCATGTAAGGACAATTAGAAAAGCCACAGAAATGCAAAAGCAAGAGAAACGATAGTCTCGGGTAGGTGTTAATCCTTCCCACTTCTAATACATTTACTAAAAATTCCCGAAGTGCTGTTACTCCCTCTCTGCCACTTTGCTGAGGGTGCACCTGACCGAGTTTGTGGTAAGGAGCAAGGCGGTTTTCAGCACGTTTGGAAGGTCATCCCTGGTGACTATTTGTGGCGGTGTTTGGAGAGAGGGCGTCACCTAGAGAGATGACGAACTGGTGGAATGAGTATCCACTGATCTGTGAAGGGCACTGCAATCCAATCTGAGAGACACTGCATCATTTCTGTAGCTCTCTGAAAGCTCTTATGCCGTGATTCCACCCCAGGGCAGCAGCTCACTCACCCCTAAAATGTCCACAGACATCCACCACGAGGGCTGTCTTTTGGAAAGTCCATATTATCTTTACTTGAAAATAACAAAAGGAGAAACACAGGTAGAAGCTATTTCAAAGATTTATAGTGTATAATTTTCTTGAGTTACTTGCTCTTTTCCTCTCTACTCCTAGGCTTTCTACAGAGAAATCATTCAATATTAAGGTGGGTTGAGTGTTGCCTATAACTCCGCCTTTGGTTTCCAGCCTATAGATCAGTAAAAAGAGATGATATACAATGTGAAAAGAGATGATATACAATGTATATCTTTGTAAAAAGAGATGATATACAATGTATCTCATGAGAAGCATGTAGATATTAACAGATACAGAAACTGGAGTAAAAAATAATACCATAAGCAACCTTTCAACAGAGAAGCATCTTCACTGAAGCTGAGCACACCAGAGATGTTAGGAGCATACTAGTGAAAGTGTTTTGCTAAAAATAAATTATTTAAGAATTTTCTGTTAAAGGGGGGATTCTTTAGCATATTGAAGATAACCAGGCAAACATCGTAACGCACAGTAGGAAAACGGACAATAAAATGTTTGTGAAACCTCTCGCTCTTTTGCTGTGCTGCCAGGAAATAATGTTTCCTTGTCCTGGTTTCTTCAGCCTGGCGTGGGTTAGCTGTGAAGCCGGATGAGAGAATGAAAGAGTTACAAGGACTGCAGCAAGGAAACCTATTTAAAAATCCTTGGAATTTCCTAAAAGGATTTATCAATTGGTTAGTACTTTACATTGGAATGTCCCTCTTTTCAGAAATCCTGATTACACAAATCAGATCTTGAAAGAGAAAATAATTCATTCCGAGTACTGTCCATAGAAGGCATCTGTTCTAAAACCAGACAAATATGTAAACCAAATATCTATGATTTGAACATTATTGTCTGTTCATAAACTGTACAGATATGGTTTGAACTATGTGTATTTGTATGTGTGGTTTTAGAACGTCGTTTTCCTAATTTTGACGTAATCTCATTTCTGAATTTGCAATGACTTTCAGGTTTGATCAATTCAACAGTTTGCCATCATATATAACTTCACTTGTCTAAACTTGGGCTTTCCCGTAAAGAACACTGCTATTCTTCTGGGAAACTCAGGTAACAAGTCTCAGTCACCTTTGACTGACCGCTCTTCTAGAATTCCCATGATAAATCAATCATGGGTAACACCTGCTAGTTTGTTTTCAACAGGAAAGGGGTTCAAATTAATGATGTGTTTATACAGAATTTATTGCTGTATAATTTAATTTGAGAGAAAAACTGATTGAAGCCCCGAGATAGTCCAAAACTATCGTAACAATCATCCAAGTTTCCCTACCTGGGGTTAAATATTATCATGGTGCTTCTAAAAATGTTAGTCTCCTCTCACATAGCCAGCCAATTTTTCTTTGAATTAACATTACCGATCACTTCCCTGTTCTTCATTTTCTGGAGACCATTGCCCTAGTGAGTCTGTACCATTAAACTAAACTTACTACTAAATTTACTTACTACATTTTCCTAGTTTTAATATGTTTTTAAAAACTTACATGAATTCCATTATTTTACAAGGTGTTCTGGAAATTGAAAATACGAATTAAAATTATATTTTAAAACTATTCCTCATTATGTATTCATGTAATTATAATTTTTGTCAACATTTGTGAATCAGTATATGTGGCTAGGGGGAGTCATAATATGATCAACCTTACCCCATTTAAGATTTTCTTTTTCTAAGTTCACAGAATACAGAACCAAACAAACCCTGTCATTTTTTAAAAGATGTTAATGCGGTATTCAATTCCCAAAGAATTACATTTCAAAAGCATAATATGTAACCCTGGAATTAAACAAATCCTGATTCTCATCCTCAGTAAGTTCCCCCAAAGAAAAGAGATGAGCCATGTATCGTAGCATAAATTGGAGATGAGTAACCGAAAGGTTGTCAGTGAAGGAAACAGTGTGACCTGGAGGTATCTCAGCGGAATCATAGGAATCTCAGGACACTGATTCTACCAAGGGCAATTAGCCATAGGAGACATGCCGGCTGTGACTATTATTTTTGTTGCTCTCACCTCCTAGTCCATAGGTGGCTCCTTTCCTTCCTAGGCGTGGAGACTATTTGGTTAAGTAAGCACAATGGGACGTCTGCAGTTGACCACCTCTCTACCTTGACCACCTCCTGCAGTTGACCTAATTTTCCTGGACTGGACATGCCCCATGTGTGCATATCAGCCCAGCAGGCCTACTTCCTTACATTGACCACCTCCATGTGTTCCATACGGTCTCTTCACTGTCAACTTACAGTGGTTCTACTGCAATTTAAAGTCTTGAATAATTAGTTAAAAAGGGAAGCAACAGAAGAGAGCACAATGAATATAAAACATAATAATGAAAAATTATTATATAAAATTAAAATATAAGTTATAAGATGTGATCGAATTGATGTTTTATTAAAGAATGAACATTTAAATGTTATTTTTAAAAACAAAATATAGATATATCCTTTACGGGGAAATCACACCTATAAACAATTTCTGAGAAAGGTGGATAATAAGGAATAAGCAAGAATATCTCAAGAATTAAAAGAAAGAAGAAAAAAAAGAAAGAAAATTTTATAATGATAAAAGGACAGGATAAAGATAAAGATTAAAGGCAATTGTTTTGTATTTTAAACATGGGAAAATGTAATGATAAATGGACATTATCCTTTTTATAATGATAAAAGGACAGGATAATGATAAAGATTAAAGGCAATTGTTTTGTATTTTATACATAGGAAAATCTTAATGTGAAATGATAGAAAATTAAAGGACTTTTCTTTATATACATAGCGCAGATGGAAACACAAACACTTTTATAAATAAAGGAAATGTGATTTATCCAATTTTACTAATATAGTTTATGATACCCATATTATTTACATGTATATATATATACATATATATATTTTTAAAGAAAACTAATAAAACTAAGGATTTAGGAAGATTTGAATAACAAAAATATCACATGATGTCATTAATTTACGAAAAATACTCATTTATCTGACGCTCCTGAAACACTCCTAGGACAGATCACGTGTGGGGCCAGAAGGAAAGCTGAATAATTACACAAAACAGAAATCATATAGGTTACTCTCCTGTCCCAAACTGCAACAAAAATAGATACTAACCAACAAAGCACCTCGCACTTGTCACCTTGCCTCGTTTGGTTCTGTCTCCCCATGGAAAATCTCTCTTTATTTGCAATCATATAAATGCTAGCAGTGTTTGAATATCTTTTCCATTAAATAGGAAATCAATACTAAATTTGCAGTTATTTAGAAATGAATAAAAATGAGGGTGCAATTTAAAAAGTTGCTTTCTTCACTATTTACTTTTTCTAATTTACTCAGCTGTTCTATCCAAGAACACGTCTCCATAACCCTCAGCTGAACCACCGCAACAGGGAATCAGGCTCAGCTGTGAAGGTTCCTCCCCTTCCTGCTCTTCAGTCTCAGGTCACCCTGAGTGCCTAAAATAAAGCACGGCTCTTAAATTTTTTCACTCGCATATCTAATTCCCCTCCATTTAGTGAACAGTACATCTTTCCCTAAAGATTTGGAATACATTCTCACTTGGGAAGCTGTTTCGTGTTCCACTGTTCCATTATTCCATTTTCATATAGGCACTGCAATTTAAAACAGAATTGTCTACAATATCATTATCATATGAATGGATAAGAGGTGGGGCAACTGCTCTTTCTTGGAGAGAGATGTGACCTAAGAGGTAGTTTGAGAAACCAGCAACTTCCCCTGGGTTTTACAGGTTTAAAAAGAAAACTCCACGGGTTTTAAAAAGCTGTTTAAATGAGATAGCTTCAGTTTATACAGAAAGATTTACTAATTAAATTTAAAGTGCCTTGAAACTATGATTTAAAAGATTTACTAGGAAATATATTAAATTCTTAAAACAGACAAATTTAAATATTTAGACTTAGGTGTTTGTGGAAGTAGGAGTATCATTCCTTGTTCTAAAATATTTTCGGCAACGATTCCCAGCAAACCAGCAAATAAATATATATACACACATACTTACATGAAGCGTGGAGCTGTTTTATAGTATCATAACCTGTAATTCCTTTGCTTTTCTATTGGTGAATTTATTAGCATTCTCATATAGATGTTCATCAAATCTTGATTTGGGGAGGACAATAAGCATCTCAACAGCGGAAGGTAAGTATTTGTATGTTACACATTTGTATGTCAGCACCAGGATTCTGTCTGTATTAATTTAGAAGTAACAATGTAGCCTGCTGAGGCTACATAAGGTTGGTTTATATATTGACGTTAATGCCCTTGCAAATGAGTGTACATTTACATATTCTACATTGCAAGAGTCTTTAAACCATTCTTATAAAAACCATTAGATAATATGTATTGTGTATCTCAAAATAACTCCACAAGAGGATTTTGAATATTGATACCACAAAAAAATGACAAATATTTGAGGTGATGGATATGCTAATAACCATATTACACAATGTTTGCATATATCAAAACTCCATCAATATACATAATTATTATGTGTCAAAATAAAGATAAAATAAAATTTAGGTAATAACTAAATGATGTCATAACATTTGAATTAAAATTATATGAAATGGTAGGCTAATTGTTAGGCTAAATTTGAATTTAATGTGATGTGTTAAAGGCTGGGTAATAGAAGCGTCATGACAAATTATCCACCTAGCCAAAATTTATTTTTATTTCTGTAAAGTATACTTCTTACCTGTTCTTATCCATACTGGACACAGGAAATGCAGCCATATTGTTATAGTAAACTCCATCCCTGCCTTTCCTTCATGCGCATTTTCAGAATTACAAAGGGAGGCTTTACTTAATATGTGATTGTCATTGCAATAAAATGGTTTTTCAATAACTAAAGACAAATTTTAGAAAGAGCTCAATGTACAATTTAATTTTTAACACAATAAGCCTAAATATCAATGAATCTGATTAATAGTCCAACAACATAATTCTGATAAACATTTCCATTCATCCACTCCCTACATTGATGGTGTCACTATTCTCTCACTGCCATTAAGACCATCATGTTTGGTTCTATCTGGACTGTGACATTTTCTTGATCCACTTGCCCCTGATAGATGTGTCACTGAAATGTTTATTCTTGCTTCAAGTCCTGTGTCATCCATCTTATAATAATGTTTTGTTATTCGGGAAACAGTCGTTTAGTGCTTATCTTTTGTGCTGAAGGCTTTCCCTCCCCCAGCATATTCTGCCAGATGTCCCCTGTTGACATTAGAAATAAGGAACAGGCCAGACGTGGGACTCTCAGGTGTGCCCTCTCGGTCCTGGCTTTCTCTGTTGCTTAGTGGGGCGTTTTCTTTCACACAGTGATGATGAGAATTTACAGAACTTGTTTTGGTACCAGCAAGAGTCATTTCCTTACTGCATTGATGCTGAACCAAACCAAGTATTTTGTGGGCACAATTCCACATCCCCACCTTGGAAGGTGTGACAGTCTCTTCTGTCATGGGAGATGACCATCGAGAGACACATGTTGGCCCTGAAGACACAGCAATAAAGAAAAAGCAACCCCCTGCCTCCAGCACACCTAACAGTCTGGTAGCTGTGAAACCTTCCCAGCAGTGATAGTTACCGAACGTTATTACTTAAATATTTTGGCAATGTGTCAGAAGAGTTAAAGACAGGTCCTCACCGTGGACGAACCAAAATCTTAAATCATGGAATTAGACTGTACACTTCAAAATCATGTGTGAAGTCATGAACATGAGTGTTGAAATTATGGATTCGATGAAATAGAATTAAATTTCTCTTTTGATTCATGGACAAAGATTTCTATAAACTTCTGAAGGAAAAGACATAATACAAGGTGGATATAAAGTCTGTCTGCAATTTAAATCGTGTGTAAATTTCATGTTTCTGTAGGTATTCATGAAGAATCTCACTCTAGTGTTCACTAAATACTTATGTTCATTCTACAACTATTAGTTGCTCACATAGGTGAAACTTCCATAGTCAATAAATTGAGAATATATAATGTTTATTTTCACTCTTCAACTTCATGTAAATATCTGCTGATAAGAGAATAGATACCTTTTGCTAAAAGGTAACATAGCTATATAAAAGTGAGCATTTCTGCTGAAACTGTTATGTGCAAACATGTTGTTAAAACAACAAACATCTCCCAACAAATATCCTGCTCGGCACCTGTAGCTCAAGAGGCTAAGGAGCCAGCCACATACATGGGAGTGGGCAGGTTCGAATCCAGCCCAGGCTGGCCAAACAGCAATGACAACTACAACCAAAAAATAGCTGGATGTTGTGGCAGGCGCCTGTAGTCCCAGCTACTCAGGAGGTTGAGGCATGAGAATCACTTACCCAAGAGTTTGAGGTTGCTGTGAGCTGTGATGCTACAGCACTCTACCCATCAGGGTGATCACTTGAGACTCTGTCTCAAAAAAAAACACACCAAAAAAACGCAAACATCCAATAAATAACAGAAATGAAAAATTCAATGTGTTCACAATCAGAAATTCAAAAAGAGTTAGGAAGGTTATTGATCATTTTTTAGAACGTTTAGCACCTAATGTGATTTAATGAATGAAAATTGAGAAGCTGTTTAGTTTTATATCTTAAACTATAATCTTCCCCCAAATTAGAAAACAAATGTATATTTCTCCTACTTACAGACATGAACAGCAACGAAATAGTTATTTATGATTATCAAGTACTGCCCCAAACATGCAAGGGATGCACCTGCAGTATGTTCTCTGTTGCTTCTGAGCTTTGGTACATATTTAGAAAAAGCTAGATATGAAATACAGTGTGGGTAAAAATCACCTACCAAATAATATTGTGCGATAGATATTTCAAAAAAGATCACAAGCACAGGAACTCTTTTCAAGAAACTATATCTGTGGATATCGTTGGATGTGTTGATAGCTATAAATGAATAGTTTAGGTAATGGATGGGAAGCACCAGGACAGGTTAGTGGTGGGGCTATGTGCGCTGGAGATTAGAGAAAGCCCACAGGGAGAGGGGAGGGAAAAATAGCCTTGAGTGATTAAATAATTAGGTGAGCAAAAATGGGAGAGGCCTATGGAGATTGCAGTTAGGACCCTGAGAGATTGTTAGCAGGGGGTGCTGAAGAACAGTGAACAGCACACTTTGGCTGAAATAGGTGATTTGTAGAGAGGAATAATAAAACGTAAGGAAATTGAGAAGTTGAACATTAAACACAAAGCGTGGAATGTTAAACTGCCAAGTTAAAAATTTGTGTACTTTATGCTTAAAAAAATGCAAAATTGAGGATAGTTAAAAATGTTTTCAACAGAGAACCTTCTAGCTGAAGAGTATAAAATGAGCTGGAATGGGGGAAAGACCAGGATAAAAGAGGCTGGTTGTGGAGAAGCAGATTTGAATGGTAGGTTGTGATTTAGTTTTCACATAGTTTCTGCGTGAAAACCTGTGCTCATGTTTTATAGTGAGGGTAATAGAAAAGATAAAGGGAATTTATGGTTTCAGCCACCGTCTCTGAACGTAAAGAAGAATATTGTAAACTCAGTGTCACTGACTGCAAGCTGAATGCCAAATTTCAAACAAGTATATTTCCAAACATAAAATGAATATTTAAAAAAATAGAATCTATGCGTTCCATAATTACCTTATTCTAATGAAGATAGTGGGAAAATAAAAAAATGCTCAAAAATTTAAAGAATAAAAATAATTATTTTTAATATATTATTTTAAATATAATATTTCATGTGTGATTAAATAATAATTTTATTTTAATGAATTTATTTAGCTCTTTATTAATTTTGAGGATTAGAGGATGCACATTTGTGAAGTTAGAAATTTGAAAAGGTTGAGAAGGGAGATTAATAATATATTAATTGTTAATTAATATATTATTAATATATTAATTAATCCAACAACATCAACCTTTATTCAATCTGCAACTAGACCATTTTTGTTTTAACACATCTTCCAAAACTAAAAAATAATTGCTGGACAAGCTCCAGTTTCTGCATTTCATTTAATTATTCTTAAATATTCAAACATCCTAAACAGAATGATATATAGTAACTTATTACATGAATGACAAATGTCTATCAATGGACATTTTCGTCATATTTACAACATATGGAGAAGTTGTTAAATGATTAGCATAGGTCTGGTAAATATTAATTTATATAAATAATTGTGTATAACTAACGGAAAATCTTTTGAACACTCTGTAGCTATTGGGTACACGTAAGTACACCACCTAACCTGAAATCAGCTAACACCATCCAAAGGCCACCTGCCTCTGTGTTCCTACAGTATTACACTTCACAGAAGCAGCTGGCCTTACTTCATCATCAATTGCATGTAAAAGCATCCAGCTAAATATTGCACTGCTGGCCAAAATATTACTTCACAAAGTCTTCGTCATCCTTAAGCCCCAGGTTATTGAATTGGTGTGTTTCATGTCTCCTATCCTCATCTTAACTTCTTTATTTTTCAATAATATTATTTTTTAATAAAATATCATTTACTTTACCTAAAACATTTTATCTGCCTAATCAGTTAGTGGTGGACATTATGTAAGTGATCAATAAAATAATATTATGAGAGTAGAATATATATGCACAGAGGGTGCCAGAAAATATATGCAAATTTTGGGAGCTGTTATTGATGATGATTTTTTTTTCTTTCCTTTTTTTTTAGACAGTCTTCCTCTGCCACACTGGGTAGAGAGCCATGGTGTCATAGCTGATAGTAACTGCAAACTCTGAGGTTCAAGCGATCCCCCTGCCTCAGCTTCTCTAGTAGCTGGGACTAAACACACCAGCCCCAACACCTGTCTAGTTTTTCTAGTTTTAGAAAAGATGGGGTTTGCTTTTGCTCAGGTTGGTGTCAAACTCCTGAGCTCAAGCTGTCCTCGAGTCCTGGCCTCCCAGACTGCTAGCATCACAGGCGTGAGGCACACCACCCCCAACACTATGTATTACTTTTGAAAGTTGAACTGAAAGTGCCATCACTGGTCAAAGGTACCTGGAAATGCTACGCTCATCCTTTTTACCTGAAATCCATTTTGGGGGAATTATCAATTTCACTTCCAGAAAGACCTATTAAATTATATGTACACTTTTTGGCTTTTCAAGTATCTGAGGGGAGGAAACGGAGTAAGTTCCCCAGTCCAGCACATGTCTTTACAGTGTAAACATACAATATTAATTCAACAACCAAAAAACTCATTTGACAATAAGCAAATGTATCCAATGGAAGAATTGTCATCTTATTAATGCATAATTTCTTTGTTTACCCTCTCATTTGATGTTTTGATAGGATGCTATTATTAAAATTTGCGTATAGTTATAACTTGCCATGTCTTTTTAAAAATCCTCTTAACAAATTTTTTTGTCCGTGGTTAATGGCATTGGATTATTCTTAACTAATGCATAATTTCTTCATAGTACTACGTGGCACACCTAAATTTTGAATGAAGATCCTCTTCTTTGATAAATTACCTTTGTTTCCTGCTTCTTTCTTCTTTTATTTTTATTTTTATTTTTTTTTTGCAGTTTTTGGCCAGGGCTGGGTTTGAACCCACCACCTCTGACATATGGGGCTGGCGCCCTACTCCTTTGAGCCACAGGCATCGCCCACTGTTTCTTTCTTTATAGTTACATTTTTCAGTAGGATAATATGTCCTAGTTATTAAAATTTGTAAAATTCAACATCCTTTCCTCATATACTATGATTCTATGAACTGCCTTAAAAATTACTTTTTTCCTCTGGCCCTGCTATTAACAACAGCAACAACAACAAAAAAAATTTATTTTGGTTATGAGGGGAAAGATACTGATTAATAGAAAAATTAATGGTTTTCTTTGTTTTGTTCTCTTAAATACTATTTGAAAATATTTTTATTTTTTCCATTAAATTATATTTTAAAATACCCCCAAATCCTTGGTGCAGTTGTATCATAGGAAGAAAAATGCTTTTGTACACTAAACTCATAATCATTTATTTATGCTGGAGAAGAGGTTCATGAACAGCACTTACACGATAAAGTAAATATGTTTTTTGTTTTGTTTTTTTTTTGAGACGGAGCCTCAAGCTATCCCCCTGGGTAGAGTGTCGTGGCATCACAGCTCACAGCAACCTCCAACTCCTGGGCTCAAGCAAGTCTCCTGCCTCCGCCTCCCAAGTAGCTGGGACCACAGGCGCCCGCCACAACGCCCGGCCATTTTTTGGTTGCAGCCATCATTGTTGTTTGGCGGG
>CAUYQV010074472.1:0-14636 GCA_963574575.1 Galagoides demidoff
ACAGGCATATGCCACCACACCCAGCTAATTAGGGGTTTTTTTTGGTAGAGATGGGGTCTCACTATATTGCCCAGGCTGGTCTCAAACTCCTGAGCTTGAGCAATACTCCCACCTCAGCTTCCCAAAGTACTGGGGTTATAGATGGGAGCCACTGCACTTTGTGGGTGTCTATAGGCCAAGCTACTACAGAGTTTGAGGTTGCTGCGAGGTAGGCTGAGGCCCCCACGCTCTAGCCTGGGGCAACAGAGTAAGACTCTGTCTCAAAAAAAAAATAAAGGACCAATGTCATTGTTACCTTTGAAGATCCCCTGAGTCTCCAGATGGCTTTCTGGCTGGGGTTAAGAGGTGGGTGGGAGGATGCTGTCCCTGAGCTAACTCAGACTAGACATGAGCCCTGGTAACTTTTTGAGAAGTCCAACCTAATCCAAGACATTTGCTGCCCCGCTGTCATAATAATGCTGCTTTTCGCCCATGTCTAACATAAGGACTAGGAAACTTTCTTGGGTGGTGGAGCTAACTCCAAGAAATTACCTAGAACTCTTTGGGTCAGTTTCCCATCCTCCAGTGGGCCACATTTATGAGCAGTAAAAACCCCATCTGAGGCAGTGAGAGTCCACACACCAGTCACTGCCTCACCTACAGCCTTCTAATAGGAGCTTATCTTGGGGGACACTCCCTGAGAGAAGCAGCCAGAACTCACTGAAAAACAAAACAAAACTCCGAGAACTTCTACAGTAGTCTCCTAATGGATTTGAAGCTGGAATGAGGGACAGCAGGACAAGCTGAGTCTAAGGACGGCCCAGCTGTGCTGTTCCGTCCTTTGCAAGCATGATGTACTTACCCCCTCCCTGCCTGAGCAAGGCAGCCAGGGTTCTGAGAAATCGTTGAGAAATCGTCTGCTTTCTTTCCCCGCGGTCATGAATTTCCAACCTTTCCCACGCTATTCCTATTCAGTGTAGGTGTGTATGTCAATGACTGTTGTCTGAAGTATCTTTATTTTATTTTTTATTTATTTATTTATTTATTTATTTATTTGAGACAGAGCCTCAAAAAAGGCTGTACCTTTTTTGTACCTGGGTACGGTGCGGTGGCATCACAGCTCACAGCAACCTCCAACTCCTGGGCTCAAGTGAGTCTCCTGCCTCCACCTCCCAAGTAGCTGGGACTACAGGCACCCACCACAACACCTGGCTATTTTTTGGTTGCAGCCGTCATTGTTGTTTTGGCGGGCCCGGGCTGGATTTGAACCTGCCAGCTAAGGTATAGTATGTGGCTGATGCCTTAGCCGTATGAGCCACAGGCGCTGCGCCTGAAGTATCTTTAGAACTGCCTGCCAAGGTGAATTTTAGCACTATTAGTTACAATGGGAAGACAGGACAGTGGCCACCAGATGAGTGTGTACCCTTGCCTGAGGAAGGTGAGGTGCAACCTGGGCTCCCTCTAGGCAGCCATCTTTGGACCTACCTCCTGGGTCTAGCCCTTCACCTTCTCCCCCAGTCCTAATTAACAGGCAGTATAGTGAAGGACCATAAAGTGCCCCATTACCATGACAGTCACCAAATTTGTTACCAATTTCCACGGACTTCCTGTTCACTGGCCTGCGAGGGTCTTGTTTGTCTTTTTCCAGAAAGTCCTGTTGCAGTCAGCCTCTCATCTCTGTCACCAAAACTATCTAGAACAATGAAGGGTCTTACTTGTAAGTTAGCTTGCCGCAATTTTGCAGATGCTGACAGAAGACACACACTCCCAGGTCAGAGACAAAGGACGGTTTATTATAGCAGTAGCAGCAGCCAGAGTACCAGCATTGTCTTTCATTGACTCTCCAAGCCTCGATTTCAAAGGAGGCCAAGAAAGATCTGTACTTGGAAAAGGCTTTTACAAGAGGAAAAAAACCCTGAGTTTAAAGAACCTAAATTTGGGCAGTGCCCGTAGCTCAGTGGGTAGGGTGCCAGCCACATACACTGAGGCTGGGCGGGTTCAAGGCTGGTGGGTTCAAACCCAGCCTGGGCCAGCTAAAAGGACAATGGCAACTGCACCACCAACAACAAAAAATAGCCAAGCAATGTGGTGGGTGCCTTAGTCCCAGCTACTTGGGAGGCTGAGGCAAAAGAATCACTTGAGCCCAAGAGTTTGAGGTTGCTGTGAGCTGTGATGCCACCGCACTCTATCCAGGGCGACAGCTTGAGACTGTCTAAAAAAAAAAAAAAAAAAAAAAGGACCTAAATCTGAGGCTAGGTGTGGTGGTACATGCATGTAGTCCCAGGTACTTGGGAGGCTAAGGCAGAAGGATCACTTGAACCCAGTAGTTTGAGGTTACTGCGAGCTAGGCTGTTGACACAGATTAAGACAGAGCAAAAGCTATTAGAAGGGCCATCAATCTGGACCTATCATTAAGGTTTTCCCTGAACACTCAAGTCCATGCTGGTCCCATAACGTGGGCCTTAGGGACCAGCACCTAGGCAAGGTGATGTCTCAGTATTTCCCAGGTTTCCTCGATTCTGTTCTGAAGCTGGAGGGTAGGGGCAAGTCCATGATGTGTGTTGCCTGCAGCATCCAGGCAAGTCCATGCCTGGATGCTGCAGCTGAGGCAGCTCAGACAGGTGTGAGCCAGCAGGCAAGCAGAAGGATCTGCACTCTCCTGGTTACCTGACCAAGCACCTTCCTTTCTACCTGAGGCAGGCCCTGGGGGCCAGCAGCAGCCCAGCCTCTCACTCTAGAACTCAAGAATTTACTCCATTTTGACGTTGGCCTTCATGGGGTCACTGGCATTGCTTCAGACCATGGGCTAGGCCATGAGTTGGGGAGAACAGTAATGATGTCTTGAGCACATTGAGGGATGACCTTGGGTAGTTCTTACCCCTGAGTGCCAGTCTCCCCCTTGGACAAGACCAGTGGTTACCCAAGTGTCCATGTATCTCACAGAAATAAAAGCAGACTCTGTGATACATGGAGCCTTTTCTGCATATCTTGTATCTCCTAGAGCAGTGGTTCTCAACCTTCCTAATGGTGCAATGTATTTTCATTGTTAAAAAGGGTTTGGGTATGGTAAGCCAGACTGAACAGAGCACCCTGTTGTAGAGAACTTCCTGCCATTGGTGTGCTAAGTCTCAGGATGTGCTAGACAAGATGGTCTGCAGGGATGCCTTAGTAAGTGGAACCACTCTTGTCCACCATACTAGGCAGCATCTAAGACCTCCAGGGAGCTCACCTCCTGTGTGTGTGGCTAATAGAATACTTCACACGTGATAGGGTGTCACTTCCAGTTAGGTTACAGGACTGCGGCTTCCATCCTGGGCACTCCCTGGTGCCTGGTCTCTGGCTGTTTCCCTCTTAGGTCACCAACTGCCATGTCCTAGGCAGCCCTGGAGGCAGATACTAGGCCTAGTCTAGTGTTCGGGAGACTGAAACGTCACGAAAAAGCTTGAGCCAGAGGCACCAGCTCAGCTGCACCCAGATTCCTGACCCACAGACACTGTGAAATGTTTGTTTTAAGCTACTAAGTTTTTTGGTTTTTTTTCTGAAGTTTTTGGCTGGGGCCAGGTTTGAACCTGCCACCTCTGGTATATGGGACTGATGCCCCACTCCTTTGAGCCACACACATGCACTGCCCCAGCTATAAGTTTTGATGGTAATTTGTCGAGCAGCAATAGAAAATAAAATTGCACAAAGCCATTGATCATATGTGTAACTGTGGCATACCCCAGGGGCTCTCCCTGACATCTTGGGGCACAAGGGAGAGTTGGCCTCATGAGCTGCCACATGGACTGGCAGGCTTACTAGGCAGCTGGGCTTCATACCCTACCTCAAAGCAATCTGGATAATTAGCAGGGTGGGTTGGCACGTGTGCCCTCTTGTCCCTGGTGTAGCATCTGGACTCAGATCTCTGCTCTGGGCTGGCCCCTTGATTTCCAGGGGGCTCTCTCACCAGAAGTCCTGGGTCTATCCCACACTGTCTGAACACCAACCACATGCTTTGGGCAGCCAACTACGCTAGACTCACCACCCCACCTGCTTTTGTCCCTCCTGCCCAGTACTTCCCTCCTTCATCTCCAATTGCATTTGGTGCAGTTGGCAGGGCTGAGCCCTAAAGCCCTTCTACCTCCAACACTACATGCCCAGGCTTTGCACAAACACGGAGGCCTCAGCAGGAGGAACACGGGCCTGGTAAGAAGCTGGATCCCAGTCCCAGCTAAGTCTGGGAATTGCAAGTTATTGACTTGGGTTCCCCTGTGTTCATGCTGAGAACTTAGGAAGGGGACAGGAGTTCTGCAGATTAATGCAGCTGTGGGAAGGCCAGCCAGGGGCTGCCACTAAATTTTTGCAGTGAGAATGTTTATTCAGAATGGCTCATTACAAACAAAATATATTTATATATAAAACCTGTGCAATGCAAGAGATCCCATTCATCCCCCTGTGGTTAGAGTGAACAAAGCCCGCTGTCTCTCATGGCTTCTGAGGCTGCACTGAGCTCCAGTGTGGACCAGCTGGGCAGCCGTGGGCAAAAGTCCCTGACATCCAGGCTCTCTCTCTCTCATCTCGTTTTTTGTGACTTGTCCAAGAACCCAAGTGTGACTTACATCCTGTCTGTGACCCTCCGCAGGCTGATGCATCTTGGGCATAGGCAACTTTTTCATTAATCTTACCTCTAACTTGCGGCTTTCCCTGAAAAGCTGTCCTTTGGGCCCAGGGACTGGGCATTTCTAAATGTCCTGGGTGGACATAGTGACTACTCCACCCAGCAGCCCCAGCAGGGTGTGCATTCTGCCTCACTCATACCCAGCTGTCCTGAACTTGTCACTCCCTCCCAGGTTCCCTTCACACAGTCATTCTCACAGTTTTACCCCACACTCCACAGCTGCTGTGTGGTACTCTTAGGCTTGGAGCCAGAGTTCCTGGACCCTGGGCCACCCAGCATTAAGGCAATGTTGATGAGACCAGTCTGATGCCAGCACCAGTCTTTGGAACCCAGTTTGGCTGCTCAGCCAGCAGCATCTCCCTCTGGGCCAAAGGTTGTGCCTGGTGCCATACGGCTCAGTGGTCTGACAGCCCTCATTAGCAGAGCCCACCCTTGCCTCTTAGAACTGCTGTGGTGGGGAGGGCAAGCTGACAGGTACAGCAACTGCCACTGTGCCTTACCTTGGGCACAGGAAAACGCAGGAGTGCAGGGATGGTGTTGCTGTCCTCCTGTGCAAGAGGCAGGCCACGGGGTGGGGGTCCCCAGCCCCTTTAGGAATTATCCTTTTCCCTTATTTTAGGTACAGACCGGTAAGACCCAGCCCCACCACCGTGCTAGGCAGACTCCCCAGACTGGACCGCTTTCTCATCTGTGAGGTGAAAGGCCTGCTATGCAGACAAGCCAAGCCTCCTCTGAAAGAGAACTTGGCCTGGCTTACCTGCCCTGTGAAGAGGTGTTAGTGGTTCCAAAGTACCTTCACTCTTGCTATTATTTTTTTACTTGGAGGTGATCCTCACCCCTCAAAAATGAAAACTCAAATCTCAAAACCCCTAAAAACACTCCCCCACCCAACCAAAAAAAAATAAAAAAATAAAAAGGAAAAAGCTTGTTGAAGCTACGTGCTGTTGTGTTGTGCGATCCTGGGCAGATACCCCCTTCTCAGTCGAGACGGGAGAGTCAGCATCTGTGCAAAAGGCCCTGGGGTGATGCCAGACTGGGTGGTCAGCTGCAGGATGCCCTGTAGGACCTGGAGCTCCCCTCACCCCACTCAGAAGATGGACCTGCTGTCAGGACTTAGGCTGGTGTCAGGAGGCCTTCTGGGTGGGGGGATTCTTTGGAGCCCAGGCAGCAGCTGTTTATTCCTAGAGCATATACTCTGTGCTACTGGTCATTAGGCCCAGCTCATGACCCTGAGAGCCTTCCATGCCACAGGGCTGGAGGACCTGGAGGGGGCCTCAGAGTCCCCAGGGGCTGGGACTCCACAGGAGAGAGTGAGGGTTGTGAGGTGCGTCTATGCCAGAGGCCCCATAACCAGCAGAAACTCAGGCCCACTGGGAGGCAGGAGGAGGTGGTGGCATCCATCACAGGGGACAGAGGGTTCTGCAGCACCTCAGGAGAGAGGGGTCTGGGTCAGTCCTCACTCCCAGGGTCTTGTGGTCAGCTATGTTGGCTCCCAACACCCAGATGCTGTCTTTGACAAGTGTTATCTGTCAATTGACTTCTCTCTCCAGACTTGGTTACAGTGTTGGTGAGGAGACCAGCTTAGGCCTTTCCATGGTCTTCGGTCCAGCTCAAAGGCAACGACGGCACCCTTGGGGCTGGACTTCTCCAGGCACAGATGGCATCAGGCCTGGGTTCCTGGGGAAAGGATCCTGTCAGATGCTTTAAGGGTGGTTCCAGCAACCAGCAGGTGCTGAGGGTAAGCAGCATCACAACACACAGCACTGGTGGGCGCAGCAGCCTTGCCACCATCTCCTGGCGTTTCCTGGGGCTTTGCCAGATGGGCTGAGGCCACAGCTCCACCTCCTAGCTCCAGCTGCCCTGGGCCTGGGCCAGGACATCCTGAGTGGGCCCTGCTGGGGTGGGGGTGGGGTCTGAGGGCTGGGCACACCAGGTTCCAGCTATCAGCTGTCCAGGTAGACAAAGAGGATGTCCTCATCTGTGCCATAGCTCGTCCTGGCCTCCTCAAAGTTACTGATGCTGGTGCTGCACATTCCTGCCAGGGGCAGATAGAGTGGGGTCAGTGTGCAGGGAAGAACACCACCCTGCTGGTGCCCAGGGAAGCTGGGTGAGTATACGTCACACATGTGTGACCACCCCTTTTGGCTCAAGTCCTCTACCCACTCCTCGCCTATTCTGGCCTTCATGAGCTTCCTCTGACCCCTCTTTCGTTTAGCAGCTGGAGTGAGGCCCAGAGAAGGGGAGAAACATTCTCTGGGCCATAGAACCTGGCCAGGTTAAGTCTGTGTGAGTTGGAGCTGCCCTTCCCGTGCCCTCAGGGAGGTGGGCAGGCCTGGCTAGGTCAGGATCAGGGGCTGGGTCCGGACTCTTCCCTTTCTGAGGACTGGGCTGGCTGTCTTGGGAGGAGGGGGCTGCAGCCTGTGCAGCATGGGATGGTGAGGTAGGAATGCAGGCAGTGGTATAGGGCTGGCTGGGATGTGGAGGAGGATGGAGTGGCTCCAGGTTTGTGGGGAAAGGTGGGGATGGAGGTCTTGGCCACATCAGGCTGTATGGGAGGAATCATGTAGGCAGGCATCTGGGACCATGACTGTAGATGGCCCTACCCCACCCCAGGCTGCCCTCCCAGGACTCACGGTCAGCGTAGGCCGGGTTGTTGTAGAAGATGCACTCGGTGGCCCGGTTGTAGCCACGCAGCACGATGAAGTGGCCCTGGTAATCGGGAGTGCGGCAGAAGCAGCGGTGGCTGCTGGGGGCGAAGCAGCAGTACTTGACAGGGCTGGAGCACAGGTCGCAGTGCAGCAGCCCTGAGTTCACCAGCACGATGGCCACGTGGCCCTGCGCCAGGTGCGCCTGGATGTCCTGCATGCTCACCGTGCTGTGGGAGGGAGGGTGTCAGTGGGTCCTCACTTGCACCCATTCCCATGTTACAAAGCCTGGGGCCCAGCTCCTCCATCCCTTGACCCTGAGCTCTGTGCAGATGGGAAGAGTCCTGTTTGTCACTGTGGCCCAGGCTCAGCCCAAAGCCATGCATGAGACCAGTGGGAGTACATGTGTCTGAGTGTGCACAAGACCAAGCTGGCCCTGTCAGGCCCTTGGTGGGGACAGGAGGTCAGCTCCAGGAGGGCCCAGAAGAGAATCACTCAAGTAGCACGTGGAGCCCCACCCCATCTTGGTTAGTGGATTCTTTTTGCCAAGTCTTGTCTCCACCCTTAATCATGTGTCGTTTACATTAAAAACTGTTGGCCCAATTTCATCCCCCAAATCTGAGCTTAGACAGTTTCAAAACCAAATGCTTCCTTGAAAGGTGTATTATTATTTTATTCTAAGGCTTCTTGTGGCAAAAGGGGCTGCCTGGGAAGGGCCAGCTGGCAGGTTAGCAGTGACAGCTGCCTAGAGCCACTACCTTCACTCTGAGGCAGACTTATAAATGCTGCAATGTCCTGTGCCCTCCAACAAGCAGCAAATCCAAATAAAAACCCAGAAGGGGCTGTGGTCACAGCCCTAGGGGCCCTAGGCCGCGGGTTCCCCACCCAATGGGACTCCCCAGGAGTAGCAGCATCAGCACCCACGTGGCCTGGCCCAGCTCTGGCCACAGCTGAGTCATGTGGCAGTTTGGTTTGCTGCCTTGGCTGAGGAAACATGCCATTTTCCCATTTGGTCTTTGAAACAAAATAGCTGGCTGAGTTCCCAATAACACATACAAGAGCAGGATTCCAGCTATAGGGAAACAGCAGGGACTGGGCTAGAAGGAAAAGTTGCAGGCTTCATGGCACAGTAATTGTAGAAATGCTGGGTTCAGATCATACCACAGCCAGGATGCTAGGGTGACTATGGGTGGGTCTCTTTCATCCTCAGTTCCCTCTTCTGAGATATGGGGACAGGGCAACGCCTGTGGCTTAGTGAGTAGGGCGTTGTCCCCATATACTGAGGGTGGCAGGTTCGAACCCGGCCCTGGCCAAACTGCAACAAAAACAACAACAACAAAAAATATAGCCAGGCATTGTGGTAGGTGCCTATAGTCCCAGCTACTCGGGAGGCTGAGGCAAGAGAATCCCCTAAGCCCAAGAGCCGGAAGTTGCTGTGAGCTGTGACGCCATGGCACTCTACCAAGGGTGACAAAGTGAGACTCTGTCTCTATGAAAAAAAGAGAAATGGGTACAGCGACAGCTTCTTCACTGAAGGAGACGGCTTCTGTCACAGCAGCTAAGCAAACATTTGCTGCCTTTCCCTCCTGTGCTCATGCAGCCAAAGGTTGTGTGGAATTTTTTCCTCCATTTTTCAAATTACATATCACGCAGTTACGTATTACTAATAACGAAAATGTAAATCTGTAAAGAAAGGGGACTTATGAGGAGAGTGGTCCAGCTGTGGTGTCACAGCTCATAGCAACTTCTGGCTCTTGGGCTTAGGGGATTCTCTTGCCTCAGGCTCCCAACTAGCTGGCACTACAGGCACCCACCACAATGCCTGGCTATTTTTTTTTGCCTGGGACTAGAGACAGCAGGATTGAGCACGGCCCCCACAGCCAGCCTGATGAAGGAGGCCACCCACGTCTGGGCAAGCTGCTCCCAAGGTCTGCCTGAATCCAGCTGTGGCACATGAGAGGGGGAGGCCCTGTGAGGTCACAAGTTTGTGGGCGGATTCAGGAGCCAGGCCTCCCTAGACATCCTACACACTGGGCCCTCTTGCTCCTGTCCTGCCAAACGCCATACCAGCACATTCCTCAGGCCATCACCCCTTCTTTAGGGTTCCTGTGTTCTGTCCCATGCTACCTCTCTGTGAGCAACCCAAGGGTAGCCTCCGTCTGTCTTGCTCAACTGTGGCTCCATCACAAGCTGGAGCCTAGGTCATGGGGCCCCACTGATCTCCACTTTATAGATGAGGAAACCAAAGCTCAGGGGGACAAGTCAGTGCCCATAGCTACCCAGTAGGAAGACCCAGTTCTGCTCTGCCTAATCCCAGAGTCCTAGCCTTTCCTGGATACCATCCCATCCCCCCACCCCCCAACACAAGTCTGTTGGTGAGCAGGCAGGTGGGGAGGGAGCTCACCATTTCTCCACCAGCACCTTGCAGGCCTTGGCTTGTGCAAAGAGCTGATTCACCCGGGTCTCCTCTGTGTCAAAGTGCTTCCTGTAAAAAGACTGAAGAGAGAGGGCAGGCTGGAGCAGCTGCTGCTCTGGCTGCTCCTACCCCACGTGGATGAAGCAAAGAACATGCTACCGAGGTGAAGATGGCAGGAGATGGCGAGAGATGGCACACCTGTCAGAGCGTTGTGTCTGTCCTGAAGGGCGCGTGTACAGGACCACATGGAGGCAGGAGCAGTGTGCTCAAGAGGTGGGTGGGCAGCTGGACAGCTCCCTGAGGAAGGTTAGCCACCCTCAGGCTTTCATGCCACAGTAGGTGCTGGACAGGTGGGCCTATAGTGAGTGAGCAAGGGCAGGGACGTGACAGTATCCTCCAGGGACACCTCAGCCCATAGCTCAGCTTAACCAGGTGTGGTCCTGGAATATACTTTGTTGACATGGCTGATTACATTAGTATTATTTTTCAAAAGAAAGACAAGACAATTTTTTGGTTTTCTTTCAGAATACCAACCACCCAGCTTAGAGCTGACTGTCCTGATGAGCAGGAAGAAAATGGGCAAATGATGTCCAGACAAGGTCAGAATGACAGGCTCTGAGATCTTGGGTCTGCCTTGTGTGGTGTGAGGACAGCAGGGAAGGACACAGGAGGTGGCCTCTGCATATCCTCTGAGGACTGAGGAAGGCGGGGGTTGGGGGGGGCACAAGTTAGGGCTCAGCGCTCCAGATCCTCTGGCAAGAGTGACATCCAGATCACCTGCTCTGACTGGCTAACAAATCCTGCCTATAGCCATCTGTCACTGCTCCAAGTGGCCTGTACCTCTGTGTGGTCCCAGGCAGAAAGGCCTAGAAGCTGGCCATGTACCTGGTTCTTGTAGCCCTTGTCGACACCCAGGGTCTGGGTACAAAAGCGGTGCCTCACACCGAAGTGGCGCATCAGGTAGGCAAGGTCGATGGTCCAGATGCTCCTGGTCAGCCGCAGCTCCTGCAGGGCACTCTCAAACTCACCGTCGTCCAGCTGGCCCAAGTAGCTGTGGGCACACAGAGGTGGGCTCACTCTAAGGGGAATCTGGCTCGACTGCCCTCCACCGCAAGCCCAAGAGCCACCGTCAGAGTTCCCACTCCCCAAAGGCTCCCTCCATTGTGAAGCCCCATGTCCTGCCCATGGTCTGCCTGAAAACAACCTGAGGACTGTCAGGGCCTGGGCTGCCAGAGGCTCTGTGCTGGCCCTGGAGCCGCCTGGATTTTGCTCCTTACATCTCTGTCTCTTGTGGGCTGTGTGACCTTGGGCAAGTCATTGTCTTCTCTGGCCTCATGAGCCTTGTCTCCGAGATGAAAATCATCAATGGTTTTCAAAATTTTAGGCACAGAGCTCTTTGGCTGAACCCCATCTTTCCAGGAATTCCAAGATGTAAAACAGATGAGGAGGCAGCTGATCTGGGGTTCCATGTAGCCCACTGAAAATTCAGGTGATGGCTGAATTCCCCCTGTCAAAGTCCCTGTGATAGTCACACAGCTCCAACTCAATGGTCAGCACCCCAGTCTCCTAGGAGACTGAGTCCAGGAGGGTGGAGGGCCCCTTGCCCCAGTCATGGGGCTGCTCTGTGGGCCAGGCCTAGATACCTAGGACTTCCTGGCTCTTCCCAGAGTTCCCAGCCATTTCCAAAGTGGAGACCTGGAAGGCCCACTCCACTCTGATCATTTTTGCAGATGGGACTGGGTGCAGGTAGAAGCTGGGCCTCCTTCAAGTGCCAACCAACGCAGCTATATACACAACGAATCCCACCCAGGTCTCTCCTGTGCCTCCCCAAGCCAGAGCATATGGTGTGCACAGGGAAGGTCTGGGCCCCTGCCCTGGGCTTGGCCACTCACCGCAGCACCATCCTGGAGCAGGCCAGGCCACAGTCCCAGTGGTAGAGCTGCTGGATGATGGGCACAGGCAGCTGCACAAAGTCCCCTGCACAGAAACAGAGGGAGGGTACAGACTCTTGGCACACAGCCTGCCCCCATCACTCCCACTGCCTGCAACCCACAGGGAGGCTCAGGAGCCTTGTCACAGCCCTCTGCCCCCCCCACCTTACGACAGCAGCGATCTCCCCAAACACCAGCCACAGCTGGTTGGTCCTACTCAAAATCCCCCACTGGACCAGGTCCCACACCTTATGACAACACCTTATGGCTGCTGCCCAGCACCCTCCACCTCCTTGCCTTCTCTCACCCTCATTAGACCACCCTCCAGACAGAACCTTCCTTCACCTGTCATGATCTCTTTGCATACCTGGTCCCTCTCCCTGGAAGCTCCTGGCTTTCCAGGTACTTGAACTAACTCCTGCCCTTGGAGGTCACTTCTCCACAGTGTTGCTTCCCATGGGCTCAGTGCCCCTCTATGTGCATTCACAGCCCCTAGGTCTCCTGCTCAGAGCCCTTCTTTCGGCAGGCACCCTGAGGAGGCAGGGACAAGGCTGTCATGGGCTGTGAGGTGGAGGAGAAAGGGCCCAATCTAGAGTTCCAATCCCGACTCTGCCACTGGCTGGATTCCTCTTGCTGGACTGAGTTTGGCCATCCCTAAAGGAGGGACTTTGGTCTGATTCAGCCATTCAATTGATAAATATTTCCCGAGAGTCTAGCAAGTATCTGGCACATGTCCTGGAGATATTGTGGTGAGTGATACAAAGTCTTTGTCCTGGTGGGTAGCAAAAATGTACGTAAGATAAATAGAGACCCAGGCTAGGGAAGGTGGCAGGGGTAAGCCTGAGAGAAGTATGAGCCAGGGAGCACAGGCAGAAGGGGAACAGCATGTGCTGAGTCCGAGGTGGGGGCAAGCAGACACATGGGATGCAGGGCCCTCTTCCACCATCTTGTGAAGCTGGGCAAAGTTCAGAGTTGAAAGAACCAGAAGGGACCCATACCTCGGCGCCCATACCTCAGAGTTTTCAGTGCTGGCCACGTACACCAAGGCTGGTGGGTTTGAGACCCTTCTGGGCCAGCTAAACAGCAATAACAACTGCAACAAAAAAATGGCCAGTGTTGTGGCCAACTGTACTGCCAACTACTTGGGAGGCTGAGGCAAGAGAATTGCTTAAGCCCAAGAGTTTGAGGTTGCTGGGAGCTGTGATGCCACAGCACTCTACTGAGGTGACATAATCAGACTCTATCTCAAAAGAAAAGAACCAGAATAGACTTCTCTCAGCTCGCCACCACTGATGACACCCATTCAGCATGTGAAAACCCAGCCCAGTTGTTTCTCCATCTTAAGGGTCTCTGGACCATGTCCGGATCACATGACCAGCTCCAGGCAGAGCTGTCCCAGAAGCACAGCTATGCCAGACACAGCTCCTACCACTCCCTGCACGCCCCAACCAGGAGGGCTGCTCTCTAGTCCTAGAAGTCTGTCCTGGCCTTTCTGACCTGCCAGCCTTTGTCTGAGTCCCAGGTTCCTACCTCCTCCAAGCCTAACTCAGAAACCACCACTTGCAGGGCCTTCCCTGACCCCAGGCTGGCTATGCCCCCTCCTTCATCTGCACTCCTCCCAGCCTGAGTTTGCACTTTGGCTTACAGGATGCAACCCTCATATAGAGCTTGTCTGTGCCCTGCTGGGCTGCTTACAGTTCATAGGAGGCAGTTCTCCTCCAGGGGCATGCAGCACAGCCTACGGGAGGTGGGGTGGCACGAGCAGCAGTCACCTGACTTCTCTGTGCCTGCTTCTTCCTCTATGAAATGGACCACTGTAGACACCAGCCCTCACGGTGCTGTGAGCACTCAGGGTAGGAACGTGTACAAGTCACTGTGCAGGTTCCTTTTTTTTGAGACGGAGCCTCAAGCTATTCCCCTAGGTAGAGTGCCATGGCATCACAGCTCATAGCAACCTCCAACTCCTGGGCTCAAGCCAGTCTCCTGCCTCCACCTCCCAAGTAGCTGGAACCACAGGTGCCCGCCACAACGTCTGGCCATTTTTTGGTTGCAGCCATCATTGTTGTTTTGGCAGGCCCAGGCTGGGGATTCGAACCCGCCACCTTAGGTGTACATGGCTGGCGCCTTAGCCGATTGAGCCACAGAAGCCGAGCCACGGTGCAGGTTCTGATGTGCACCCTTCTCCCGGCTGGGGCCTGGTATGCTAAGCCAGGCTGGGCTGAGGCTTGATGCCCTTCCTTCCTTATCCCAGGTTCCTCTAAAAGGAACCCAGGCCCTTCATTCAGGGCCCTCCTCCCATTATCATAGATTCAGTTCTGCCTGACACCTGCCCATTCTCTGCTCTAAATTATACTCCCAGCCCCTCTGCCATTCGGGCACACAGCAGTTGGAGGGATCTCATTCAGTTTTCCACTGCTCTTAGAATAAAGTTCTCACTCTTTGGCCAGGCACAGTGGCTCACACCTATAATCCTAGCACTCTGGGAGGCCCAGGCAGGTAGATCACCTGAGCTCAGGAGTTCAAGACAGCCTATGGCTTGGTGCCTATAGCTCACTGGTTAGGGCACCAGCCACATACACGGAGACAGGCGGGTATCAGAACCCCACTCAGGCCTGCTAAAACAACAACAACTATAACCAAAAAAAAAAAAAAAATTAGGTGGGCATTGTGGCGCCTGTAGTCCCAGATACTTGGGAAGCTGAGGCAAAAGAATCACTTAAGCAGGCTCGGCATGTGTGGCTCAATCCGCTAAGGCGCCAGCCACGTACACCTAAGGTGCCAGCCATGTACACCTAAGGTGGCGGGTTCCAATCCCCAGCCCGGGCCTGCCAAAACAACAATGATGGCTGCAACCAAAAAATGGCCCGACGTTGTGGCGGGCGCCTGTGGTCCCAGCTACTTGGGAGGCGGAGGCAGGAGACTCGCTTGAGCCCAGGAGTTGGAGGTTGCTATGAGCTGTGATGCCATGGCACTCTACCCAGGGGGATAGCTTGAGGCTCCGTCTCAAA
>CAUYQV010074473.1:0-11083 GCA_963574575.1 Galagoides demidoff
GGATACAAAACAAAGCACACACAATACACAAGAACTTCAGCTTCATATTTCAACCAGATGATACGATTTTCATGATGACTTTCCAGTCTTGAAGGTCTTTCAGGAATTAACACTACAGACAGCTTATGGTACTTTAAAGTATGTACAGCTTAAGAAGTGAGAGAAAAGAAACCTTACAAATAGTATCAACACTGACAAAAACCTAATCCAGTGCACTGCCAGAACCAGAATAGATTCATGCGGATGATTCTGTTAAAGACCTTGGCTTGTAATTTAAACAACCACCAGCACAACAACAACTAATGCTAAACTAGCACATGAATCCAATTTAGAAGCAACAACATGCTTTTAAGCAAAATGATCAAAGTCTGCTGGCATTGTTCATATTATGTTAATAAACCATTATTATGCATAGTCAAGGCAAACCTACTGTTATGTGTGGCTGAAGCTTTAGTGTGTCTAGATAACTGGCACCTTATAGGTTTTCTAAGGCAAGTGAAAGTCATCACTGCATTTAAAATTCTGAGAAATTGAACAATCAGATGCCATCAATTGGCCTGCTTCTGTAATAACACTCACCTCACGCCTGTAATCCCAGCACTCTGGGAAGCCAAGGTGGGTGGATCGCTTGAGCTCACAAGTTTGAGACCAGCCTGACAAGAGCGAGACCCTGTCTCTAAAAATGGCCGGGCATTGTGGTAGCCACCTGTAGTCCCAGCTACTTGGGAGACTCAGGCAAGAGGATCACTCAAGCCCAGGAGTTTGAGGTTGCTGTGAGCTGTGATGCCACAGCATTCTACTGAGGGTGACAAAGTGAGACGCTGTCTCCAAAAAATAAAATATAAATAAAATAACACTCTCACTGTGTCTGCAGTGTTTCTCTTTCAGAATTAAACTGCGGGTTAGGGTATAATGGTATTTCATGAGTTTGCTTCAGGTTTAAATGATCACTAAACAGTAGCTTTTGTATTGCTATTAACCTCAGAAAAAGGTCAGATAGTTACTAATCAGGAATTTCGGCACTCCTTGCAGAAGAATTCTTTCCCCTTCCAGTCACTCTGGCCTCATCAAATTATCTGTAATAGTTTTTGTTGTTGGGTTGGTTTTTTGTTTGTTTGTTTGTTTGTTTAACAGAGTCACTATCTATAGAGGAAACAGCAAGAAATGGGTAAGATCATTCTGGAATAGCTGGGCAGGGTGCCTCACACCCATAATCCTAGCACTCTGGGAGGCCAAGCCAGAAGTTCAGGAGTTCGAAAACAGCCTGAGCAAGAGGGAGACCCCATGTCTAAAAAATAGCCAGTTGTGGTGGGTGCCTGTAGTCCCAGCTACTTGGGAGGCCAACACAAGAGGATCATTTGAGTACAAGAGTTTGAGGTTGCTGTGAGCTATGAGACCATGGCATTCTATCGAGGGTAACAAAGTGAAACTCAGTCTCAAATAAAAAAGAGAAGAAAAGGAAAGAGAAGTGAGTGGAAACTGGCAATCTCATTGAGGAAATCTCAATATTTAGGGGAAAAGCACAGGAATAAGAATCAATAAATTGACCAAGAAGACTGCCAGAGAGGCAGGAGAAAACAAGAAGAGGGTGACTTCCCGAAAGCCACGGGAAAAGTTCACTGTAAGAAGGCAGGAAGGCAGGGATCACCAATGATGTCAAACAGGAGACAGAAATCAAGTAAAAGCAGAAAGTATTCATGGCACTCAGCAAGCAGAGGGTTGCAATTATCCTTCCTGAAGCAGTCTGATACAAGTAGACACCACCCTCAGATTGCAGGGAGCTGAAGAATGAATGGGAGGTGAGGACATGGAAAAGATGTGCAGAGGCTTGTCTTCAAGAGAGAGGAGAGTGTTGCAACTAAAAGGGAATGTGGACTGAGAGACAGATTTTGGTTCCTACAATGGAAAAGATTTGAGCCTAAAGGAAAGGTGTCGCCTCAGTTGCTTACTAATCATGACCTGTCACAGTTGTAACCCTTCAGGATTCAAACAAGATAACCTAAGTGAAGCTCTTCAGTAAACTATAAGTGTTAGGTTACCGATTTTTGAGTCGGTAAATGATTACTATTAAATTTATAAAGTCTAAATCGCCTTACCACTCTGCTTGTTTCCTCTCCGTAACCAAAGAACATTATATTTTGACTAGTGTAGAGGAGAAGAGAGAGATCGGAGCAAACTAGCTACTGAGAATAACCAGGAGATAATACACGCCATTTTTCTGTTGGGCACAGACAAAGTAATGATTTATTCTATAAGGCAAATGAATCAGCAAATGTCTTTTTATTAATGATAAACAGGAAAACAACTTAAAGCCTAGTTACATGTAGCCAACAGATTGTACATATTACAAAGGCAAATGTAATAATAAAGGAAGGAAAGTACTATAAAAATAAAATAATGAAAATGGAATTCAGAAACCCATTAGCAAGGAACTATGCTGATAGAAAAAGTAGCACTTTCAATGTAAGCAAAGACCTTTGCTTTTAAAATCCTTAATGAAGATGGTAAAAAAAAAAAAAAAAAGTACTAAAAGCTATGGGAAAGTCTTGAAAATAAAACTGTCAAAAAAAAAAAAAAAAATCCAGCCTGCTCCCTTGATGCCCATAATGGACCCTGAAGTCAATACGGAGCAGGTTAGTTAAATAGCTGCAAAGTACCGCTAAGTGGATACGAGAGGTACATCTTCTGTCTATTCTTGGGGGGGGGGGGTGGTAGGGTGGTGGTGGTGGTTCTTGCTTAAAGCATAGTCTATTGCTAGAACTAAAAAATTTCCGAATTCAAGGTTCTAGTTTAAAAGCCCAGCCAGTGGAGATACTCTCCCGAGTCCTAGTCACGCCTGCGCCCTTTCCTCCTACTCCACCTTTCTCTTCGCCGTCTAGGCTCTTTTTGTCCCTCGCCTTCCTCGTTCATAGCGAAGTTACTGCCCAACATGAAACTCATTTTAGTCATTTAATTTTTTTATCGTGAGTTTTAGTCGTGCAGTTCCCATCCCAAGAGGCATTTGCATTTTTCAAAGCTATCTCAACCCAAAGAGAAATCTTTGTATTTTGGAAAGCAGGTGGAGGAAGAAACAGCTCTGGGTGCAGCACTCTGCGTGGACGCAGGAGACCAGTTTGGAAATAAAGCTTCCTCTTGGCTGGCGGTTCACTGTCCCAGATTTTCTGGAATTTCTCTTCCTTTTCCTAAGAGCAGGCTTTAACAGGAACGAAGCGGAGGGAGAATACCATTCCTGGGGCAGCAAGCCCAGGAGAGAAGAGTGCATCGTCTTTTATCTTAATAAGGATGTTGACTTAATAAGGATAATTTTTTCTTCAAAACAGGTTGGGAAAGCCAGGCGTGGTGGCTTATGCCTATAATCCTAGCACTCTTGGAAGCCAAGGCAGATGGATTGCGTGAGTTCAGGAATTCGAGACCAGCCTGAGCAAGAGCGAGACCCCATCACCTCTAAAAATAGAAAAAGTAGCTGGGGGTAGTGGTGGACACCTGTAGTCCCAGCCGCTTAGAGGCTGAGGAAAGATGATCAATCGCTTAAGCCCAAGGGTTTGAGGCTGTTGTGAGCTGCAGCACCATGACACTCTACCCAGACAACTGGCTGAGACTCTGTCTCAAAAAACAAACAGGTTGGGAAATATGAGAACTAAGCCATAGCTTTATTTTATTTTTTTAATATTTTATTTGTATTTTCCTACTGTCAATAAAACAGCATTTATCTTACATGAATAGGGATGTTAACTTAAGAAAATGGCATTTTAGCGGATTTGAGAGAAATGAATACTTGAATTATCTTTTTAAGTAACTTGCTGTGCTCTCCTGCTGTATCAATTATTACATATTATTATGTTCTTCATGTCTGACATTTTGCATTGGAGAAAGATTTTTTTATTTTGTCAGATTCGAAAGTGTATGTTCAGAATCTCATTTATAACTAGATTGTCAAAACAAGATCAAAGCAAGAAATACTCTGTTTCATGGCCCTATAAATGGGGATTAAAGAGGGAAGGGAATAAAATCTGTATTCCAGGAACTATGCTGGGAACTCCAACAGCATTACTCTATAATCCCGTGTGCTGGTTAACATTGTTCTCATCATATAAATGTGAAAACAAAAGCGAAGTGAAATTAAGAAATTAGCCCCAGATAATAAGTGATAGATGTGAGACTGATCTCTATTGTGTCTCTAAAGACTATGATCCTTCCACTCATGCTGATGAACTTATAAGGTGATATAAAGCAGGAGAATCTTGACTCTCAGCTTTTTGGATCTCAAATAACAATACCGCTAGCCACTTACTTTATTATCATGGTCCTCTCTGCTGCCAGAACTGTCCCAGTTGTCTTGAGATTTAGAATTCTATTACAAATCCTACTTATTATATACATCACCACAAATGTTTGTGCCCTGACAGGAAGCATCTGAGAGTGCCTAAACTCAAATGCTTGTTGTTTTCTTACAAAAGACAGTAATTTGTCAGCTCAAATAAGATGCTGAGTCATTTAATTACTACATTATCATACGTTTCCAATGATGTCATAGAAACTAGAGGAGAAAAGAAAGTTTGCAGGTGAGGAGGATGAAAGTAGCTCTACTTTTGCCTCATTGATTCCCTTAATATCCACAACCTACTAACCCCAAAGTAAGGGTGATGCTGACTCTCTTCACTGGACTTTAGACTTTAGCCCCCTCCCCTGGGAGACCCACACAATCCCCAAAGGTCAATGACTAGAAGCCAAGTCAGTAATTCCTCTTGGCCCCCAATTTGTGTCCCCTAACTCCAACCCCTTCATTCTAGTAAGCACTTGGAGACCCACTGTGCGCCCCCTCCCTGCACCAATTGAAGGGGTGGCTTTTGCACCTTGTCATGGCCATAGGGTAGCCATCAGCATTAGTACACCCTAACCATTGTCCCTCCCCTGAGCCTCCTGAGGTGCTTACAACAGAGCTCCAGCTGCCCACAGCCCAGAATCCCCCCAGTTATTACAGAATATATTAAAATTGTGGTCTGGGGGCAAGGCCAGAGGCAGCCTGAGGTGGGGAAGAGAGGGGAGGACAATACTACATTTTTTTTCAAGTCCTGGAATTTTAGAAATAATAGTTTAGAGCATATAATTTCCCCCTTTCAGCTAAATTTAGCTAAACCTCATGTTTCTAACTGCACTTCCACGTATTTTCATTAGAAAGCTAATGGTCTCAAACTACTCTCAGCAAACACCAAATGGCCCTGTTGTGTACTCCCTAACAGCCTTTGGGCTGACAGTGTCATAAATTAAGAAGGCTCACGTCAACGCCTATAATCAAACTCTGCGATAAGTTGCACTCATAGGAAATTTATTTCACTTTTTAATAACATATTCATAGACATAAGCATCTGTAATACTTCTCATCCTCCAGTACTCAGATCTCAGAACTTAGGAGTCCTTTAGTAAAGATTTTGACAGAGATCCTTAATTCATATTTATGAGCCCTCTGAAATTGTATGCAAAATTGTGAGTGTACATGCACTGTTTGATCCATAACTTTCATCAGATTCTCCAAGAATCCACAACTCCCCCAAAGTGAAGAATGACTGCGTTTCAGTTATGCCATAAAAAGTCATAGTTCTTGTCTTGTATAGTTTTGATGTGCGTAAACCTATTTCTATATTGTTTTAGGGAGCAATACAGAATTTAAGGATTTCAATTTCAGCAATTTGTGCCATTTCTATTGGGGACAATGAGAAGAATAGGGAACTGAACAGGAAATGCAGCACTTGGCAGGGCTGGAGTAGAAGTTTTCATGATACCTTGGAAGAGATAAAAGGAGTCCAGGGACAATAAACCTGCTTTTACACTGCCCTCCAGTGTTTGCAGGAAGGATGGGCAGATAGCATGTACTGTCTATGGCTGGGAGTCACCTTGGTCAAAACTGAGGCTCTATACTCAAGGAATTAAGAAGTTCAGTAGACCTGCATGAGATTTACTTCCTCAAGACCTCTAGGGAATTTAGGATTGAAAAAAATTAAGATCTTGTACACAAAACCATCTCTTTTGTATTTTCTAAAATAAAACAATGCAGACATAATTAACTAAATTTTACACATCACAAATTAGTAAAAATGGAAACTATACCATTATTTTCCACTTACATTTCCTCTCTGTGCTATAAATGTTCTAGGACCTCCTTTCCCCAGAGTGTGAACACAGTATTTAGGAATCTACTTTGCTTCATGCATCCTGAGAATCACTGTTTCTCAAGCCTAGCTCCTCAATAAAGAGGCTCCTTGGGTTTTAGATTTGATGAGTCAAGGCACCTACTCCTGTCCTGAGTTTTGCCTCTTGGGTCTTAGTACAAAATAACTTGCAGATTTGAGATGGCAAAGGCTTTGGGTTAGTCTGCCACAAAAATCATAAGTTCCTTCATTCATTTGATTATTTATTTAATAAATACTGGGCACCTTCTTAAGGCCAGTCATTCTGCTAGGCATTGAGGATGCAACAGTGACTGAGATAAGGATGGCCCTAGAGTTCATGAAATTTCCAACCTAGTGGGGAATATCATCTAATAATTAGTGGCAGTTATCCACACAGTGTGCTGTGCATGGTGGTGGGAGCGTTCGGAGGCTAGAATTAAAAGTGTGCCTAAAGTCAACTTGGTTGGGGCTAAAGACACCAGAGGTAGTAGTGGCTCCACTGGGACCCGAAGGAAGAATAGAAATTAGTTAGAAAAGAAAATAATAGGTCAGACGAAGAATTGAGAGTATATACAGTGAACAACAACCTCAATGACAACATTAAACACGGTAATAGTGGAATATTGGGAGGATCTAGAGGGAGTATAAGGTACTCGGGGCCCAGACCATTAAGCCAATGTAAATCATGTGAAAGAACTTAGACTTCTTCCTGAGGGCAATACAGAGATGTTGGGGATTTTAGACAAGAGATTGACAGCATGATGTGTATTTTAGAAAGATAACTTTAGATAATGCATGAAAATGGATTGAATGGCCCAAGATTGAAAGCAGAGAAACCAGGTACCAGAAGAGTGATAGCTGTCTACTTGAGGAAGATGACAGTCCGTACGGGTAGAAAGAAGTAAACAGCCTTGACACACAGCTGCATCCTTAGACCTGTCCACTAGATCTCAGGTTCAGAATCTCTTGCTTCTTTTTCCTAGTTGTTCGTTGGAAGGATCACTGCACTCTATTCCATTTCCAAATCCCCCAGCTGAGAATACCCACACAAGTTAAATATACTATAATAGAAATTCTCCAGCCTGTCTCCCTAATATTGGCAGAAATCAACATAATGCACACTATAATTTTATATTAGGTAACAAATTACCTAGTATGTTGTTTAGGATATTGCATCCTTATTTATAAGTGAAATATGTCTGTAATTTCCCTTATAATAAAATATATTTTTCCAATTTTAATATCAGGTATATCCAGATGTAGTAGAATGAATTTGAAGGCAAAAAAAAAAGAGAGAGAGAGAGATGAGGTCGCCCTATGTTGCCCAGGCTGGACTCAAACTCCTGGGCCCAGCGATCCTCACGCCTCAACCTCCTGAGTAATTAGGACTACAGGTGCACCATGCCCAGGCTCACAACTTCTTGATTAGGTTTTTTATACTTACCCAACTAAAAAGAACCTTAAGAGATTATTGCTAAGAAATTAAAACTAAGCTCTTAAATTGGGTAAGTGATGTCTGTAGCTTAGCTTAAGAATACTGATTTTGTAGGGTGGCACCTGTGGCTCAAAGGAATAGGGCACCGGCCCCATATGCCAGAGGTGGCGGGTTCAAATCCAGTCTTGGCCAAAAACTGTAAAAAAATAAAAAATAAAAGAATACTGATTTCAGGGTGGCGCCTGTGCCTCAAGGAGTATGGCGCCCCATATACCAAGGGTGGCCAGTTCAAACCCAGCCCTGGCCAAAAACTGCAAAAAAAAAAAAAAAAAAAAAATACTGATTTCAGAAGCAAGAGTGCTGAAACACAGCACAGACTGTGAGCAGTTCATTTCACCAAACCTAAGAAGGAACCCGGAGAAGCAGGATTAGGATCACATTCCAAATTTAACAGCCGGGCACTGAGATGTCTACTCGCCCATGTCAGAACACCTCTTAAGGGGACAGCCTGACTTGAACATGAAAGCAAACAGTAGTTAATTCATCACAATCCTTTTCCCATTAAAAAATATACACGTTTCTATAAACTCTGATGCTGACCCTCCACCCCCTTCTAAAAAAGTGTTTCTTACCCATCGTAATCCCGTTTAGAGTTTTTCCTTCTATGGAGGACAGCCAGAATCATGGTGATGAGCACAGTGAGACCTACGACCACAGCAGTAACTATACCCACCACTACCCACACTGGGAACACCGGCAAACTCTCTAGAGAAAAAGAACAAAATAGTTTTATGGTACATCGCTAGTGAAAGAAAAAACGGAATTTTGTTAAATTAATATGCAAGTGTCTTCCTCTAACAGTTACCCTACTCTTTTATTATCCAAATTGTGAGATCCTAGTATCTAATTGATAAATACACATATTAGATAAATAGGAATGAACTACAGAACTAAGCATTTCTACATCCACGATCCCTCTCAATGCTCTGAAATCAAAGAAAAAGTGATGTGAATTTACCTCAGTCTAGTCTCCAACAAGGCAGACTTTGTCTCAAAATGAGACACCAGAACCTGCATTTCTGCCTGTTCTCAATAAAAGAAGAAATCCTTATGGTGTTTTTGGAAATGTCAAAAGTTTCTCCTAAAGAATATGACACGGTATTAATTTCTGTCTTTCCCACTGCCCATCACATCTAACCACAATGAATTTGATCTTTCTTCTACAATAATTAACACTGAAAAATTGATAGTCCTGGAATCAGATCAATAGGCTCCAGACAGTAGGAATAAAAATGGAGTAATCAGCGGCTTTGGTTGGAATGATCAACAGTGCCCCAACCGTATGGCAAAAATACTACCTTCAAATACAACTTGAAATGGATCCCTGTTCTCCAACTAAACACGAGACAGAGGAGATTGCATTATCACTGCAAAAATACCCAAGGAAGTACCTTTTTCTACGACGTACAGCCTGATGTGTCCAGGCTGGACAACAATGTCAGGAGGGTTTTTGACATCGCAGATGTAGGTACCATTGTGTATGAACTGTATGTTTTCTATGTTGATGGATGCATCCTTCTTGTCGAGGTCTCCAGCCCAGCTGATTCTGTCCTTAAATGGTGGATAATTCCCAAGGTACACTTGCCCTTGGGAATAGTGGAAAAACTGCAATTACAAAAAAGAACACGTGAGCTATTCTCAAAGGCAGAATCTCTAAACTCCATAACAGGCATGCTGTGAAAAAAGGCTTCACACAGAAAGAAAAGCAATGTTATGATATAAACCTCAAGCTATGGTATCTAAGTCAGACAGAGGGTTAGAGATCAAGGGATTCAACCCTGCCAAGTAACAGTTGAAGAAGCAGACTCGTATAGCATCTCTAATCCTCTCCATAGCCCGTTATATAATTATTACCACCCACCTAAGAAAATGAAGACACAAAAAAGCCATTTCCCCAAGGTCACATGGACCCAGAGTCAGAGTCAGGCCCATCTGACTCTTCAAAGCGAAGGCTATTCCTTGTTTGACCCCAGTGAATCTGAAGGCTTCAGAAATCTTACAGTTCACAAAGTTTACCACTGAGATACAGAAAGGCACGATGAGAAAGAATCCTAAATGTCACAGATCAGTTACATCTCTGGGTTTCTCCCTCTTATTGGTCTCCTATGGATAAGTCACAGTGTGTGAAAGGAACACAACCCAGATAACAAAACACTCTCGCCTGATTCTGAAGGTTCAGTTTCCGGCCCCTAACTCTTTCTTCTCCTCACTCTTTCCTCAGATCTGCCCTTAGCAAAGAAACTGGTTTCTCAGAGTAAACCTTGTCCAGCCCAGCACCGTGGAAGCAAGGTGAGGCCCAGTGGGAGGGGACCTACCCTCACTCTCAGGTTGACGCCAGGCAGCTAAGCTGGAGGCTTGATGTCTTTGTTCTACTTCACAGATGGGATGACGGTGGGTCTTGGGGTAGAAACCAGCTCCACCAACAATTCAAACAGAACATCTTCAGAACCTTCTGAGCATGTTAAAAACCTCTGTGCAATTGTTCCCATGATTTAAGTATCATCTGTATTCTGTTAACTCCCAAACCTCTCTCTCCATCAACAGTGTCTCTTGGTTCCTCCCAAATTTGCCTACTCACTTCACCCCCAGCTGCCCAAGTCCCCTAAGCTTTCCATGTTCCCCTACAAACTTCATCTTGTACCTGTGTATCTCATCTTGACGAATGGGTACCATCTGTCTCCCAAACCATAAATTTTGAAGTAAACCTTCATTCCTCTTCCTTCCCATCCAATTAATCTGCCAATTTTGTTAATCTACCTCATAAGTCTCTGTTAGTTCTCACCTCTCTATTCAATTTCCACTGAGGACACCTGATTTCATGCTCTTGTCACCTTGGACTGAGTCCTCTTAACTGCTATGCTGAACTCCAGCTCAACTTTCTCTAAGCTATCCTCTATGATGCCTAAATAATAATAATAATTATTATTACCATCTAATTATCGTCTGTGGAAGATGGATTTGATTACCATTAATCAAATATTCAGCCTATATCTAATATGATCTAAAGCAGTGGTTCTCAACCTTCCTAATGCTGCAGCCCTTTAATACAGTTCCTGTGGGTCATAACCCACAGTTTGAGAACCACTGATCTAAAGGCTTGTTAACAAAGAAGAGTCTGGCTCGGCGCCTGTGGCTCAATCAGCTAAGGCGCCAGTCACATACACCTAAGTTGGCGGGTTCGATTCCCCAGCCCGGGCCCGCCAAACAACAATAATGGCTACAACCAAAAAATGGCTGGGCGTTGTGGCGGGCGCCTGTGGTCCCAGCTACTTGGGAGGCAGAGGCAGGAGACTCACTTGAGCCCAGGAGTTGGAGGTTGCTATGAGCTGTGATGCCATGGCACTCTACCCAAGGGGATAGCTTGAGGCTCTGTCTCAAAAACAAACAAACAAACAAAAAAAAAAAACAATGAAGGGTCTGG
>CAUYQV010074476.1:0-16300 GCA_963574575.1 Galagoides demidoff
ATAACTGAGAAAATGACATGAAGGCTGTGTTGATCAGTTTGATGGAAGTATTTCGGTTTGCATGCGAAAACCCCACACTGTACCCCAGAAGTGCATTAATGTACATAGTTACCATTCAATAAAATTTAAAAAAAAAAAAAATGTCCAGGTCAGTAAAGGAAAACAATATTGGTGGCAGATATTTGGTGAAAATTTTGTTAATATAATTGTGAAATTGGATAGAGGTCTGGCAGCACATCACATTTCTCAGTAAGACTTCGTTCAATACTGTCACTCCAGGTCAACTTCTATTTCATGAGGCTATTTTTTTCTTTTCCTCAGTATCACCTAGAGAACTCAAAATAGTAAAACTACTATTGCTAAAACATAGTTTCTTAGACTTACTTTTGAACTACTGTGAAACATTTTTGTTATTTGTTGGTTTCACCAAATACCATGTGGCAAACATCTGGTATATTTGTTCTGTCCATATGCAACCCTGACATAAAGTGTATTTGTGTGAGCACTAGCTTTTGATGAGATAGAAAGCAGAGTAAGTGCATTAAAAGTGAAGCAATAAGATATCTTTCACTCTAGTGGGTCACTTATGGAAGAAAGGATCATTGAGATTAGCTAGTGGGTCCTTTCATTTAGCAGATACAGAAACAGAGTCTTACTGAGGTGAAGAGATCTCTAAAGATATCTCTTTTAATGGGAAAGCTGGGATTCAGATATCAAGCCTTTTAACAGAGCGTCTTTCTACTCTGTAGTGCTATCAGATTATTAATAATCAAGTAACTAATGAAACAAAATTAAATAAACAGTTACATTTTATTTAGGTTGGACCCAAATACAACAAAAGATATTATTAAACAACTACACCAAAAAAAAAAATTGCTTATTAGGATCCAAACACAACAAAAGATATTATTAAAACAACTATATCAAAACATGATCTAAATAATTCTAACTGTATAATATATTTGAAATAAAACCTTTCTCTTTGCTCCATTTCCACAGCAGTAATATCACTGAATCTTCATGACTGCTTGCTTAGGTTGTATCTTTCTGATAGAGTTCTCTTTATCGAGTGCCACTTTATATTAACTGTTGCCAAATTAAGATTTTATGAGACAATCTGCTTCTATCACTGCCCTTCAATAAATTTCAAAAGCCAGTAATTAAAAAAATTCTTTGATTTAAGATTTTACAATTCTCCATTAAACATTTATTATGTGATTTACTATTCAATTATCTATACCCCCATTTGTTATTAAAATATAAGATTCATGAGGTTAGGGATATATTATTGTGCTGTATGATTGGAGGTATTCACTGATATGCTCCCTAAACCTGGAACAGTACAATACTACCTGGCACAAAGCAGGCAGGCAGTACATATTTACTGAATGAAAAAGTGAGTTGCTTTGAAGGATTTAAAAATAAGTGAGACACAATGTCTGACTTTCAGAGATTCACATTAGGACCTAAGTGAATAGACACACAGGAAATGCCAACGCAATGCACTTGGGATAATTAAGTTCATTCAAAGTACAATGGAGAGACACCTTTTTACCACTATTTCCTACTATTTCATTTCAAGTAATAAATGCTTTGGCTGCTCTGAAATATTTACCCCTTTGTGTTTGTCACAAGCTTTTCTACACGTGTCACTGCACATCATTTTCCCTGGATTATTTATCCTTACTTCCTCTAAAAAACTATCACATGGTACAGGCTTGGATTTAGCTCAAATGCTTCTTCTTCTATAATATCACCCCCATGCTCTCTCTACAGACAAGCTGGAAAAAAAAGTATATGACCTCTCTGGACTCCCAATATAATTTATTGTTTTCTTATGAAAGAAAGTTATAAGTAAATAGAGTACACGGGGTAATACAAGCAAGAAATAATAAAATGTCTAAATACCTTTTTTTCTACATTGTTCTTTGTAGTTCGTAAAGGAGAAAAAATGGCCAACAGAAAATAACCTATTTAAAAGGGACTACAGTCCCAGCTACTTGGGAGGCTGAGGCAGGAGATTGCTTGAGCCCAAGAGTTTGAGGTTGCTGTGAGCTATGACACCACAACACTCTACCAAGGGCATCAAAGTGAGACTCTGTCTCAACAACAAAAAAATAAATAAATAAAAAGTTATCTTTATCAAAATATAAATTGCCTTTCCACAGATATGAGAGGTATTCCATCCATTCATTATCAGCATTGGCTGAGTATGTGTTCAACATCCAGCACCATATTAGGCATTATAATTCGAGATACAGTACCTTTTTAAAAGGTTTCATAAACCAAAAAATAAAAAAATGACTGGTACTAAGATGAAGATAATTATCCTAAGAACACATTAAAATGCGTTCTTTTCAGTCTAAATGTTGTTTCAGGAGATGGGATCTGCTAAGAAAAATATGGGGACATCAATTGGTGTTGACTCCTAAATCTGAATCCTAGAAAGCTGCCAAATTCAGTCAGGGAGTTATCTGCAGGCCTCTTTAAAAGTGGAGAGTTAGTGACTGCTATTTTAAATTTAAGGGGGGAAAAGTAACTACATCCAGCACTTTCACTTCTGGGGATCTGCCTAAAGGGAAAAGAGCCATTATATCAAAAAGACGCCTGTACATAACAATTCACTACTGCAAAGATACGGAATCAATTAAGTGTCTGCTGTTGAAAAGCAAATAAAGAAAACACAGTGGATATGTGTGTATGTGTGAGTATATGTATATATACACATGTACATATAGAGTGTATATGTGTAGGGCACATGTATACACACACGCATACACACACACACATACACCATGGAATCCTACTCAGTCATAAAAAGGAATGAAATACTGTCATTTGGAGCAACTTGAATGGAACTGCCAACTACTATCCTATGTGAAGCACCTCAGAAAAGAAAAACAAACACATGTTCTCACTAATACACTGGCGTTAAAGAGTGGGTACGCACAGTGATGATAAAGCAGTGTGAGGACATTGGACACTAGGAAGGGGAGAGGATTCAGGAGGAGCGTGGCAGGTGCAGCGGACACTATTCTGGTGATGGGCACAATAAAAACCCTGATCTCTGTATTATATAATTCATCCAAGTAATAAAAACACCTGCACCCTCTTATAGGTTTTAAATATAAATTTTAAAAATGTAAACATAAAGGTCACTAAAAGAAATATGCTTAAGTCTAAAATAGTTGATATCTACTGATACACATAAAGCACATGGAAATGATTCCACATGTTTTGGATAGAATTAAAATAGTTCTAATTTTTTAAGATTGGAGAACACCTCCACCAAAAATATTTTTAATTTATATAGCAAATAGAACTGGGCAGAACGGTGAATATATTCTTGCAAAATAGGTTTCAATTTGGGTAACTGTCATTATAAATAAATTCATATTTCTACTATAAAAATTTATTTAAAACCACATTACTCATTCGTTACACCACATTTCTTTAAAAAAAAAAAAAGTTCCTGAGGATCAATTCCACATTGTGAAGAGACTCCCACTAGACAGAAAGGCAATGCATTGAAATTGAAGTAGTTTTCAATTTAAGTAGAATAAATTGCAGACACATCTTTAAAAAAAAAAATCTAAAACCAAGTAATATAAAGTAGGTTAAAGTCTCAAAGTTTCATTGGTAGAAACGCTGATAATCAGACAAGAGCTCCCTAGATGATGAAACTATTGAAATGAACGGGAAGATCAATGTAACAATTTTAAGTTCCATGTATTAAATAATTGCTTCTTTTCCTTCGGTGCCCACTTTTGATTTGTGCTAGCACTAATTGTTTGTAGTAATTTGTCATATATGATATCTCTGCTTTGGATTGTCATAAATATAATTGACAAAATAATTAAATTTTTGATGTCTGCCAGATAAATTTTAATATATAAAAGCCCAAATAAAAATTTTAAATACATTCTGATTGATGTTAAGCATCCAGCACATAAAGTATTAGCACCAGTATTGGTATGATTTATGTGCTATGATCAAATGTGCGTAGGCAGAGAGTGTGAAATAATAGTGGGTATCTAAACTGTATGATGATTTCCTGTTTGATTGCTTTTTATTTCAGAAATTTAGGGTCACTGCTCTATTCCCAATAGATACATAAAAGGCAAAAGGCTTGAAGGGAGTAAAACTATTTTCCTTCATCCAGAGACAAAAGAATCATATCTCTGACTTGGAGGCTTTTATTTTTACAAAATGACAGATAGAAAAAAGGCTGTAATAAATACTACAGGAAGGAGACTCATTCTTGAATTTCCTATCAATGAACTGAACACCAATAATGCAAAAATAGACCTTAATAATGACCCTTTTTAACAATACTCATGCTATTTTTAAATGCCTATCGCTATACTTTGTATAAAATAGTTTTAGCATGCTAAATTCAATTTTAATAATAATTTCTAGTTGGAGGGCTCAGAAAACCAGGGGGATTTTAGAACTAAATCTAAATTAGCATAAGCATTTAACAAACTTCCTAATTTATCACATTTATCATCAAGAGGGGAATTGTCAATTATGCATATACTGAATTATATCATTACAGCGCAGCTTTGGGACAGTTAATCATGAACCTTCAGTAATCATGAATAACTAGTGAACATTTGGCAATCTGAGAACAGTAACACAAACAAGAAAGGTAATCGCATCAGAACAAGAAAGGCTACGGAGAAGCTCACAGGCAGCAACCCATGCCATCTCTAATGATTCAACCAGAAGAGAAGAAATTAATAAATAAGTGGACAGACGCACATTAATATTCAATTATTTTCTCTGCTGAAGGTCTCATGGCAAAAGGACCTGTCCATTGATTAGGATATTTTACTTTCTAATACTGGCATTTTCTTAGTAACAATAAGATGGTGACAAGTAATTAGTGTACTTTATCTCCTAACAGGAAAACAGTGAATTCTAAATAATGTGCCACCCATACAAGATAGCTGCACTGTAGTCTGGGTATAATTTCATTTATGCAATTATTGACAACATGAGATTAATTATTCAAACTGTGTGTGCTGACAAAATGTTCTGTGTTAAAGGGGGTCAGAGGGCAAGACATCATTATGGCTTTACCTCGGCTATTGTTATAGAATCTGGATACAACGTGTGAATCAAATGATTGGCTAACATGAGATAAGTCAACGCATCTTCATCAACTTGTAGTCCAAAATATTCATGGTAATCACCTGAAAAACCTTGACCTAAAGAACAGAGAATCAATATGGACATATGTTAACAGGCAAGTTTTAACTGTGCACAATTGTACCTTTAAATTAGTTTGTTGGTATGAATTTTGTCACTGTAGCAAAGTGAAAAGTCTCCTATGTCAACGTTCAGACAACAATCTTGAAAATCCATCTTTGTTGGCCCCAAAGAGCCACTTTAATGTAAATCTTTAATTCAAATTAAAATCTACAGCTAAAATATAAAATAAAGTGAAATGACACTGAAAGGAATTCACAATTTCAAATTATCAATATATTTTATGTCGTATCAAGAAGGTATTAGTGATAGCTTCTATTAGATTCTATTGAGGCAAATAAAAATGAAAACCATCATAAAATTGAGTCATGTTTCTCTAGTATTCTTTTAAATATATGCTTCAACTTATGCAATATGGCATGCCTATGATAAAGAGATTATAATAACATCCTCAAACATCCTCCTACCTTCCCTTTTCCCTCTGGGATTTCCCTTTGAAATCCTCATTTCAGTTATTTATAGTATATGTCATTTATTGGGGCTCTACCACTTACTTTCTAGTAATTCAGTAATTCATTTTTATAAATCGAATCTGTGCTCAACATCACCCTCCATTTCCCTATATTTAAGTTCTTTTATTTATATTCTTTTTTTTTTTTTTTTTTTTTTAGTTTGTTGGATTTGATCATTGAGGGATACTTTCACATAGAATTAGGGAGGCTTCATTCCTCAAGTTCTTCCATGTTCATACTTCAAAAGCAATTCAACTACTAAGGTTGAATTTTTTGATGTTGCCGTTCCCTTTTATTTTACAATATGTAATTGACAATGGTTGTATATACTCAAGGAGTGCAAGGTGATTTGATAAAGGTATACATTATGTACTGGTTACTACACTAAATAAACGATATATATACTATATAAAGGTATACATTATGTACTGGTTACCACGCTAAACTAACACATCCATCACCACCCATAGTTACCAACTGTGTGTGTAGCAGGGTCTGTACACTTATAATCTGCTCTCATCAACTTCTGAGTAAACAGTACAGTAGTATTTACTACGGTCACCATGCTGAGTATTAGATCCCTAATGTTTAGTCCTCTTTTTTTTTTTTTTTTTTTTGAGACAGAGCCTCAAGCTATCCCCCTGGGTAGGGTGCCATGGCATCACAGCTCATAGCAACCTCCAACTCCTGGGCTCAAGCAAGTCTCCTGCTTCCGCCTCCCAAGTAGCTGGGACCACAGGCGCCCGCCACAACGCCTGGCCATTTTTTTTTTTGGTTGCAGCCATCATTGTTGTTTGGCGGGCCAGGGTTGGGGATTCGAACCTGCCACCTTAGGTGTACGTGGCTGGCGCCTTAGCTGATTGAGCCACAGGCGCTGAGCCAATGTTTAGTCCTCTTATAAGTGAAAGTTCATATCCTTTGACCACCCCTTTTCCTCCACCCCACAGCCCCTGGCAACCACCATTCAAGTAGCATATTTTTGAGCTACCTTTTGTTTCCCTAAGGATTTTATAGACATTGCTTCTGACAATAGAATAGCATGAGTCCAATCATTTTTTTAATCCATGCAGATAAACTGCTTTTTCTTCCTAGATTTTCATGATACATGATGTGTTCTTTTTCTGTGAAGTTTCAGTTTTTCTTTTTCTAATTTTTTGTCATTCGGGGTGGGGGGAAACAATGGTTACTCAGAGTGTTTTCCTCTATCATTTATTAGACTCTCTACTCACAAAATGTATTTCTCAAATTTACAAACTTCAGTTCATTTTCCCAACATCTCCAGTATATTTCCTGGAATATACTCCACCCTCGCAGGGGGAGTTTGCACACACAGGGGATTAAATCTAGGAGAGAGTCTTCCTTGTCTTTTGCCATGCTTGCCTATGCATTCCACAGATCAGTTACTCCAAGACTGGAGAATGGATATCAGTGAAACATGCTTTGTTTTACAGATTCAACTTTTCTCCTATAAACGTTTCATGAGGGCCCCATAATGATTAATAACAAGTAGTGACATACTCGTAATCTTCAGCTTCTTTCCTAGGCAGCCACTTTTCCAGATTTACAGTCTAACATTTTTCTCCCTTGCTTGATTGTTACTGGTGAATATTTGGGCATCAAAAAACAATAATTGCTCCCATGTTAGTATTGAGGGATTAGTATTCTGTGATTCTACTTCTTTGCACAACTTGGAACTAAAAATCATATTAATATTTTTAATTTACAAAGGAATTTTAACTGAGTAAATCTAGATGTAAAATGTCTTTTTTCTATAATGAAAAATATACAAAAATCCATGCATTTGCAAATGTCCTCACTTAACTGTTTTTGATAACTTTTCATTACCAATGCTGTGATGTTCATGTGTGCTATAATGAATGGTTTCCTCAAAATAATTTCTAAAAGGTATATATCAAAGAAAGTGCATTATTACATATATATATATATATATTTAAAAGGAAATGATAATCTTTTGCTTACTTATATAATGTACTTAATTTACCTGTTGCCAGAAAGGGATAAGAACTGACTAGAAAGAGGACATATGCAATGGAACTAATAAAAATCAAGCCTTCAGTAACGGTCATTGCAGCTTCTGTAACTGAACCCCAAACCTGGTTGTAATCGTCCAGTACAATAAGTAAATACATACATAAATAAATAAATAATAAAAACATTAGTTACACCTGTAATTTATCATGTCACCTACCCATTCCATGGTGATGATAGAGCATGGACGTGACACCATCAAATCGAAATCCGTCAAAGCCATATTCTTCCAGCCACCATCTTATGTTTGACAGAAGGAATCTTAAAACTTCCCAGCTACAATATTAGAGAAATACAAATTTAAACACAATGTACATAGTGTTTTCCTTAATTGTTATAGATGGTTTTTTAAGGGCTTTAGTTGAATTTGAAACCTTTATCTCATGAGTAGTAATGTTCAGGAAAGAAACATGTAAAACCAAAAAACTAATAACAAATATCTCATTCCTTTGATAAAACACATTGTAAAAGAAAGAAAAATACTAAATTTCTATCCAAAAACATTGAGAGAAAAATATGTAAGATGGACCCCAAAAGCTGGGAGTCTGTCTTATTCAATGTTGTGTCCAAGGCAACTGGACAGTACTTTTTATACAATCGTATAAAACACAGTGTGAAATAATAGTGTCAAATAAATCTGTTAGTATTCTGAATTTTCATCAGATTTTTCACATAATATAACTAGAGGTATATGATTTCTTTTTCCTTTCAGAAAATACATTTTCAGCGTCAGTAAAATGAACAGCTTCAATAGTGGTCTACTTAAAATATTTTTATTCTACAATTTCAAACAGATATAATACAGAATGACACAATTATAAGAGGGGCTTTACCTAACAAACGTAATCAATGCAACCTGGTTCTTTGTACCTCAATCGATCCCCCAAAATAAAAAAAAAAAAAAGACAATATAAAAGGCTTTCAAATTAACCACACGGCAAGCAATATTACATTTACTAAACTGTTTTGTGGGGGTAAAAAAAACCTAATTACCAAAAACACATATTTAGTAAAGTACAAAGTTTTATAAGTTGAAGAGCTCTATACTCATAAAAACAGAAGGAAAACAAAGAACTGTATTACTCAATTAAAAACACCACACGAAACAAGACTATTTTGGACAATTGAAAAGAAGGCATCATCAATTAGTATTTCCTTTAGTCGTACAGTTATGGTTGAGTTCTCTATCTTATTATAACTGTGGTTTTAAGGCTTTAATACCTCATTTAGTTTAATGACAAAGCTCTAAGAATGTACACAAATCTTTAACCCAGTTGAAATTTATGTATTTTTTAAACCTTCTTCCATAGATTAAAGAACAATCTGACATAAGTGAAGATTAAATCATCACAATCAACTTTGAAATTGTAAATCCAAACATCAGGGAAAGATGAGTGTTGTTGGTATTCAACTGTCTTCAATAAGTTACTTTGAGTTTTAAAAACTTATTTAAAGTTAACAAAAATTCAAGCAATACAGTAGACATGAAAGGGACCTAGGAGGGTCAAGATTTTTAGATTGGTGCCACCTGTAGCTCAAGTGACTAATGCACCAGCCATATACACCAGAGCTGGTGGGGTTGAATCCAGCCCGGGCCTGACAAACAATGACAACGACGGGTATTGTGGTGGGTGCCGGTAGTCCCAGATAATTGAGAGGCTGAGGCAAGAGAATCGTTTAAGCCCAAGAGTTTAAGGTTGCTGTGAGCTGTGATGCTACAGCACTCTACCCAGGGCTATAGTTTGAGGCTCTGTCTCAAAAAAAAAAAAAAAAAAAAAAAAAGATTTTTAGATTAAGCAACAAAGATCGTAGAATTTGGTTATGTTTCTATTAATGCACATTCATTTATGGTTTAAGAGGGAGAGTTCTGTTTAATGAAAAGAAAACAAGTAAGTTATTCAACAACTGCACAAAATAAAAATTACTCTATTTTGTATAGGAATTTTATATTACTATACTCCTTTTTTTTTTTTTTTTAAAGAGAGATTCTCATTTTTTCACACTTGGTAGAGTGCCATGGCATCATAGCTTACAGCAACCTCAAACTCTTGTGCTCTAGTGATCCTCTTCCCTCAGTCTCCTAAGTAGCTGGGACTATAGGTACCCACCACAACATCTGGCTATTTTTAGAGACAGGATTTAGCTCTTGTGTGGGCTGGTCTAGAACTCCTGAGCTGAAGTAATCCACCTGCCTTGGCCTCCCAGAGTGCTAGGATTATAGGCGTGTGCTCCGGCACTCAGCCTATTACTATGCTTTTTTAAAAGTTAGAGAGGTCTTGGATCACAAAAGAAATTGAAAGGAAGGTACAATGAGTTCCCATATGCCCCTGCCCCATACATATTTTTTTTTTTTTACAAAAAAATAAGTTTGCTACATGAGAATTTCAGAGAGAAGACATAAATGGAATTGCACATCAATAATCTTTTGAAAACAATGTATTGAAGAGGACATAAAAACTTTTCTCGTTTGGCCATTGGACTCATAAAGTATGTCTTATTTCTTAAAAGTAAATTGAAAGACATTTTTACCCCCAAAACACCCAAAATAGGAACAAAACTTATTCAAATACTAAATACTTTGATAAATATAGGAACATGCCAAACAGAGATCACAAACTGGCCCTGGACCTTCCCCTACATTCACTGCGGCTTTATTGGGCTTACAGGATATTTTAAATTTCTAATTTCAATTCCCATAGATGGAACAGATACTTTCTAGCTCTTCGTACTCCTAGTCACTCCCACATTTCCTTACTCTGATCCTATTTACTCATTTATAAGACCAAGGTGGAGTTGTAGACATTAACTCTCAGCCTCTAGCACAAATATCTACCAAAGATGAAAAGGAAAGAAAAAGAGACAAGGATACAGCAATGCAGTGAAAAAGAAAATGGAGAAACGATGTGAAGTAAACCACCGAAAAAAATGTATCGTGTGGGTTCACAGATTCGGTTTAAAAAAAAGTTAATAACTGTCTTATTGATTCCTGTTACTACAATATTTATTTTAAAAATTTGTTTAATGTATTAAGAGCAAAAGACCAATTTGGGTATATCTATGTGAGTAGATTGATTCTTGGCATGGAAGAACAAAAAAACTATCTCTTGTTATGACGTCAGAAAAGAAACAATAGTGACGACAGAGCATCTAATTAAAATGATCTATCACAGTGGTTCTCAACCTTCCTAATGCCACGGCCCTTTAATACAGTTCCTGTGGGTCGCCACAGGTTGAGAACTACTGATCTAACGGGTTAAAAATATTAAATTCTATTCTCTTAATCTCTGAAATATTCAAATCAAGACATTATCTAAAACTATATGTGAATCTAAGAAAAAAAAATCCCAAAATTAAACTGATAGGAATAAATCTAATTTCTAGTGCTTTCAAAATGATTTCTTTTATTATAGTTTGAGAATCACTAATGAAACAAAATAAAAAAATTTTATAGGAGAGCAAAATTAGGAAAGAACCAAAATCTGGATAGTTTTAATTTTAATAAAATCAGAAGATATAGATTCTGGAAAAAAAATTAAAAAAAAAAGAAAAGAAAAGATCTAAAATTCTGTGGAAGTCAAAAGCAAAAGTTAAAAATAATGACCCTTTTGTTATATATATTTTCTAAAACTAATTTCTAGAAAATGTTAATTAAAAACAACTAGCCTTATAAGGGTAACATTTTATAAACTAACCTTTGTTGTATAAGAAAAAGCAAACTATCAGTGCAGGAATAGGGAAAGACAGATTCATAAATTTCTTCCTAACATTTCTGTGGTCCAAAATTTGTGTTGGTTACTAGCTTTCTATGATAAATGGAGAAAAACTAATCCACTCTTTGTAAAGTCAGTGGCCTGATGAATCTAATTTTAAAATATGGCTTGAGGGTAATAAGGTTAGTAAACTAGGGCTGTAGAGACAAGACCAAGAATCAGAAAGACTGAGGTCTGAGACTATAAAGTAACCATAACCCTCAGATGAGTAGCTGCATAGACACAACCCCGAACTCAAAACTGGAAAGCAATAGATCGTAGAATGTTGCTGTGTGACTGGAAAAAAAAAGTTATAGCTTATTTTATTTTTCTTACAATATCTAAACATTCAACTTGATGTAGATGATAAATTATTACACAAACACAACTCTCTCAGGTCACTGAGCTCAAACCACAAGAGGAAAGTTGTTCAGGGATCCTCAAGTCCACCTCCAGGTTCAGTAATTAACCACAGTGCTTACAAGACTTACAAGTAGATAGTTTGTACTGATGGTTAAGAATGGTCTCAGCCAGAGGATGTAAAGCAAAGTCAGCAAGGGAAGAGGTGAAAGTGATTTCAATTTCACTTTCTAAAGTGAATGATCTAAATTTCACTCTTTTCTGGAGGAGTGTAGGTGCAAACTTCTAAGAGTCCTCGCCTGGTGACGTTACCCAGGATACACTCATTCCTCCAGCAACAATTTGTCACAACACTTGTAAAATGTCATCTTCTGGGGATGCTCATTAGAAACTTTATCCCCAGGGTTTATTGGAGGCTGGTGACCAGGACCACCCTTTGCCTTGGAACATGTTAAAATCCAAACTGTCAGAAGGAAGCAGGTAATCACATTTCTTTTACAATGAATTTGGGCCCCATCGACCACTGTTATTAATTCTAGGGATGTCAAGAACCCTCTTGAAATCTAAATCCCAGCTACTCATCAAAAGCCAATTTACAGGTAGGCATTTCTAAGTATATTGGTCTTAGTCAGTGTCTTTTTTTTTTTTCTCTACAAAACCAGAACATAATTTTTATCATGCAATTACAAAATACTTATTATAGATTTCTGGAGAAAAATTTGTCCCCAAGTATAGTAACTTTATCTCAGAAAAATCCAGACCTCAATACCAGGTAGACAATTCTTAAATATATATTAAAAATTTAAATATGTAAGCTACCCAGCTGTGGCTGTCGTGCACCTCACCCTCCCGCCCTAAGGAGGACAAGGAAGATGTTAATCTTACAGGTGAGCCATCCAGCTCGCTGCATCGAAGATTTGCCTTTTAAATAGAATACCAGAATGAGCGTAAGGAGTAACTCAACAGTGACAATACTGATTTCGGAAAGATGTTCAGTCCTAATTTTATTCCCATAATTTTCAAATTCAGCACCCATAAATTCCACTTTTCCTTCTTTGGAGGAGTTGAGAGAGAAGAGTTTTGACACATTCCAGACTCTTGGTGGTTGAGAAATATTGCTCAGTGTGCTCTCCGGTAATAAATGAACTGAATCACCTCAATTGAACAGTTTGCCTTGACTCAGAGTATGAAAATGTCTGGAAAAGGGTACAATAAAAAAGGCAATTTACCTTTTCTACCTCAAAATGTCATCAGACAGCCCATAACACAATTGATATATCCAGTTGATTAGGGTCTCATAAAAACATAAAGCAGAATTTAAGGGCACAGTTATAATTTGGTCCATTCCAACAGACAAGTCAGGACTTAGATTTTCAGATTATTGTATTGACATAGGTGTTTAGAGTCTGTCTTTATAAACCACGAGGAAACCGCCTCATTTCTGAAGAACTGAAGGCGCTAGATAGTATAGAAATCAATGCCCAAAAAAACATATATCTCAATGGCCACAATCAATGTATATGAGAAGTAATCTATTTTACTTATTAGCTTTATATCCTAAGTTAATTGACACATAAATTAGAAACTAATACTATGCCATCCACATTGCCCATAGTCAATTAGCTCCATTTTATTTTTATGAAGCAGAAACGGGATCTCTCAAATTCAGAAAAATAATAAAATGCAGCTAATTTTTTTGTGAATTGTAAACTGCTAAAATTTTTAAATCACAGGTGTCTAATATAGAAACTGAATACATTGATGGATAATATGTACATTTAAGGATTTCTGGCAATCAAAATAATCAGGACTCAAATTGCTCTAGATGTCTGAAATATTTAACCTGTAATCAAGTAATGAAGATTTATTAAGGAAATTCTGTTATACACAGATAATTCCAATATTAAAGTTTTTAGAAAAATATCTAAAATAATAAATTATTGATTGTCTTATATTGTGCGAATAAACTTTTATAAAGAAATAAAACATACCCAAATTTCCCTGACAAGCAAATAAAATGAGATATGATGATATTTATTTAATGAAGTTACATTTTGTAATCCCAGTCTAATGTTCTATTTATTTGTTGTCTGGAATAGCCTCTGAGATTTTCAAAATAACCAATTTAGATCACTGAATGCTACCAAACCTACTAAATTATATACTAATAAATTGGAGGCATTACTAAGGTTATATATGAAAAATAGAAAAAAAATGATATGTTTCTCTTACCTATACTACAGTTTTTGAAGCTGAATGGCTATTAAAAAGTACATGTTAAGACCGTGAAGCGAAAACTCATGTTTTGAACCACCAGCAAATCCCACCTATCCATAACTCTAATACAGGATCATATTAGTTGTATGAATTTGGGCCAGTAATTTAACTTCCTAAACCACAGTTTTCCATTTTGTAAAACAAAAGATAATTTCCACATCCTGCTAAAAGGAGATTAAATAGACTAATATGTATAATGTGTTTATCATTGTTTGATATACAGAGATCAATCAAAGGCTGTCCCTATTAAATGATAAATTTTAAATGTGAGTTTAAATATACACTATATTCCTGGTAATAATATAGCAGTGTTATAATAGTAGCAATATTTCATAGAGAAATAAATATTCATAAAGATAAGCAAGTTTGGGTTAATATCAAAACAAAATAAGCTGGTTGGTGCCTGTGGCTCAAAGGAGTAGGGCGCTGTCCCCATACGCCGGAGGTGATGGGTACAAACCCAGCCCTAGCCAAAAACTGCAGATAAAAACCAAAATAAGCCTTTTTTAAAACTAAACAATTTTTTGAGTAGTATGGTATTTGGTATTTACTGATTTGTACATTCAACATACATTTCTTAAGTACCGGCTTTCTCTCCTATCCAGACTCCTTTCATTCTTGAAAGCTCAAACCAAGGTTCATAAAACTTTCCTGAATATTTCTTACACTAATGTCACATGAAAGATAACAGGAAATAAACTGGGTCATGCAACTAAGTCCGGTTTTTCCAACTTAACCATAAATATCTATGATCCTACGCTTTTCTTTATTAATTTTAAACTAATTCACATAAACTGAATTGAAACGTACATAGAAAGCTAAGAAAATTACACAATAAAAATTAACATGCATTTTTTAAATCCAATATTTAACTCTGAAGCAGTAAAAATAAACAAATTAAACTAATATATATTATTTAAGAATATCATTTTCAGAATCTTTAAAATACGAACTGGAAATTAGGAACAACAAAACTCTTTACTTCAATGATAAGCAATGATTATGATACTCTGGACACCTGTAAAAGGGGTATTTTCATGAAGAAAATAAATTTGAAAATATTTAGGTAGAACATTCAAATAAATATATCCTTTTCCCTCTCTCCCCCATAGTTTAAAATTCCTCTTTAGGGATTTTTTATGACATGTTTACCACTATGAGAAGTAAAAATGATTAAACTCTTCATTAATCATATTTCCTTATTAATGCACAAATTTGCTTATTAGATGTTTTAACACACATGGGCATTCATGCAAACATATACCTCCATTTTTAAAATTTCAAAAACATAATATATCTAGCCTCTAGTAAAGTCAGCTTGCCCTGAATGTATAGCCTACATTGGAATGAAAATGCTTATGATTAAATATTGAAAATTTCCCCAAATGTTGTATAAATCTCTGGTGACAAAAACAAAAGGAAGAAACCACAAAAACATCAGTATCCTTAAGGAATCATCAACTTCTTTTTGTTTGCTCCAGTTATAAATTTTGCATTTACACATTGCTGCCTAGATTTTCAAAGGGCTCTGCAATGATTAATTTAACAATCTATCCATATTGAGGTAATATAGTCAAAAACTTTCACATATATATAATTTATAGTATCTGTATCAAGGATAGATTAGTGGGAAAAATAGAGCTTGTAACACTCAGGCATTATTAACACAAAAATCAGAAAGTACCACCAAAAATTGACTACTCTAAAACATATTTCTCTAGCTTGGGTGCTTTACCCCTAAGGATATAAGAACATGCACAAAAAGTTAGTGCATATTTATGAGAATCAATAAGACCTGGTTATTTGAAAGTAAAACAATGGATTTCTAGGAGAAGATATTTGCAGGTTATGTCTCTGACAAAGGTTTAATAACCAGAATCCACAGAGAACTCAAACATATTAGCAAGAAAAGAACAAAGGATTCCATCTCAAGGTGGGCAAGGGACTTGAAGAGAAACTTCTCTGAAGAAGACAGGCAAGACATATGAAAAAATGATCATCATCCTTAATCATCAGAGAAATGCAAATCAAAACCACTTTGAGATATCATCTAACTCCAGTAAGATTAGCCCACATCACAAAATCCCAAAACCAGAGATGTTGGCATGGATGTGGAGAAAAGGGAACACTTCTGCACTG
>CAUYQV010074483.1:0-52601 GCA_963574575.1 Galagoides demidoff
TAGGTCTACTTTTAGTTCCTTGAGGAATCTCAATACTTTTTTCCATAGAGGTTGTACTAATTACAGTCTTGAGATGAATTGCAGACATACATGGAGTCCTAAGGCATGCCACTAACATTTCTCAGGTAACTTTCCCCCCAAAAAGAGACCAGTCATAATTCTGGAGAGGCTGTTTCCAGAACTTATTCTGCAAAACAAATGGGTCTAAGAAAGTCAGTGTGTGGACTGCAAGAAATGTTTGGCACTTATTCCCTTGAATGCTGGGAGCCTCAGTTAATGGTTAAGGGTGTGCCTTCTTCTGCCCATTCTCCTGCCATCACCCCATCACCAACGTTGATCTTGAGAGCACTTTCCAATAGACCCTTTGCATGGAGACTTCCATTCAGATTTTATTTCCCAGTAACCCTGACTTAGGATAGTTTTCTATTTAAGTTCAAAAATGTGGAAAAAATTAAATATGTTCTGGAAAAGTGTATTATGAAAATAAGTTCAAAGCCTTTTCATGATAAGTAGTGATGTAAATTTTCCTTAGATTATGAATGTGTTCAAGATTGCAGAATCAAGATGCAATTGGCTTCTTCCATCAAAAGACCTGAATCTACAATTAGTGCATTTTGCCCCAGATGGCAGTGGGCATCTTGATGATGTGATCTGTGCTATCAGAATGCTCCTGAGTGTAATCATTTTAGAATATATATCTACTTACTTTTAAGTCACTCATGAAAGTGATGAGAAACAATATTATTTTATATGATTCTTAAAACTTGTCTATGTAAAGACATACTTTAAAGATAATAAAAGTAAGACAGAAAGGAATTGTTAGCAGAAGCATTTTCTTCTAAATCATCCTTAATCCTTATACTTGAATTAAACTGCTTTCAGCATTTATATACCTTGGTTTTTCAATGAAATCTCTCTAGACAGCCTTCATCGACTGCCAATATGTCTCCATCACAGATCCAAGTAGTCTGTTCAGTCTGATTAGTGTTGGAGCTACTTTAAAGTATGGCCTTTTTCATGTCTATAGTAGCCTAATCAGCTAGGCAGATTTCTCTTATACTCCAGCCTCCAATCCATCTCCATATCATTGAAGCAAAAAGACAAAGATTGTGGCCATCAAAGTATATCTTTAGGCTAAAATATAATTCTCCAATCTAGTTCTTGGTTAAAATTGTCATGTTTTAAAGTCACTGAAAAGATATTCAGATTTTTGATAGAAATTCTAGGAAGCTCAGAAATATCTCAGTGGTTTTGACTTGCTCTCATTTGCTTCAATAGATGATAAGCTTTTGGAAAGGAAAAGACCATATTGTTCTCAATAATTTCTGTAGTATTTTATAGAATTTTTATGTATATTTGCAACATGATTTACTGAGAAGTTTCACTGTTACTTTGAGGGTTGTGTTTTTTGTTTGTTTGTTTTTCTAATTTCCTGAAGCAAACTCTCTAAGAAATAATAAAGGCACCTCTCTTCCCTCAGTAAGGATAGACCAGAGCTGTGTTTCCAAAGTTCTGGGGTCTGCCTTACCATTGATTCCCCTGCTCAGGGCTGGACAGGGATCCCCCATTTTCTAGGCAATAGTGAACTCAGAGTTCAGTCTCCTTGCAGGCATTGTCTCTAGTCACAAACAGGCTCATAAAAACCATCCTGACCAGCATCTCATCTAGGCCCTCCTGGAGCGGAAAAGCATGCCTCAGGCAGTACTGTATTCCTACACAGGGGCAGTTTTGAAATTAACTTCTGCCCACAGACCTCTGGAGTCAAATGGTTGTGACATATTCTAGACATACTTCCATCTCCCCCAACCCGCCTTGCTCATAGGATAGGAAAAGCAGTATATAGACTCCCAGACAGAAAGCCCAAAGGGCTACCCATTTGGGTCCTCCCCACTTCAACTGTAGCAGAGGCTTCCTTACCCATCTTATCTATTTATCTACCAATAAAATCTATCCTTTCACTTATGCACATGGTTTATAGATTCATTCTTCGAATGGAGACTAAGAACCCAGTAGAGACAGAGATTCTGGATATACCATCATTCTTACCCCCAGTAAAGAAAGACCACCTTTTTCAGAGCCAGACAAGAAAAAGTGCTCAGCAAAGTTTGACTATCTTGAAGATAATGCCCATAGAAGCTTGTGTTTTCAGATGTAGGCTGACTTGTCTGAGAAGAGGCAGAAATAGAGAATTTGGAAGAAGGCCTGGCCCTCTTCAAATGGCCCTTTAATTTGTATGGCCCCAAATTAAAATGCATAGTCGATCCTGAAGACTGGGAAAGAAAATTGTCAGAGATGGGTGTCAGAGATGGGTGGCGACCTTACTCCAATCAAATGAGTAGTAGAACTTTGAATAAAAGTGACTGCAATTCAGGAAATGCCAGGAAGCCATTGTAAATAGACCTAATTTGGGGAGTAGAGTCAGCATCTCTGAGTAGCCACAAGAGCCTGGCCCTTAGCAATGATCTTCCTCCCATTTAGGAGTCACAAATGCTTTGAAACACATTGTGTATGCTTTAAAGAGTGAGAGTGAAATCTCCAAATTGATCAGTGGACTTTTCAGCAAACCTTGTCATAGATCCAACTCAGTTTACAACATAAAGAGATACGTCATGTCTTGCACCTGAGTGTAGGGAAGCAATTTAAACCTATCATATTTGCTTTTAAAAATAATATAGAAAATAAGATATCTTGAGCACACACCGCAGACTGAACACTGTGAGTTATTTATATGTGTTATGTTATTTATTCCCCACAGGCTTAGGGGTTAGGCATTATTATTGGCATCTCCGTTGAGACAACCAGAACACACAAAGGTTAAATAATTTGTCTACACACATCTAGCTGGTGACAAAGGTGGGATTTAAACATGAGCTATCTACTTCCAGAGCTCAGGATTGTATTTTCTTCCTTCTCAATCAATCCAGAATCTCTCGGAAGATCCTCTAAGAGTATTAGGGTTTGCTCCTGGGTACAGCACAAGTGAGTGAGGGAACTGAGCTCATTCATGCCACTACCTGTGGAAAGTGATTTTTGATCAAGGAATAATAACAATTATACATCCAGGCCTTCTGCAGATACATTTGTTATTTCAAAAAAAACATCTACATGTTAGCAGTTCCCTACTTCCATCTTCTCACTTCACTTTCAGATATATTTTCTTTCATTTAAGTCTTGCTCTAATCTCTGGAGGAGGCGTGGTATGCTGCATGAACCTGGAATTAGACCAGCCTAGTCTCTACCGTTTACAAACTGTATGTTCTTGGTATTTTAAATATTTTAAAAGTATTTAAATATTTTAAATACAGTATTTTAAATAGTTGAAGTTTTAGAGTTTTAAGGAAAATGAAAACAGTAATCAGTGAACAGTTTTAAGAAAATGAAATAGAAATTGTTTTGATAATTAAAGGACATGACACACATAAAACTCAGGGCCCGTGGGTGACACTCAGTAATTCCGAGTTCCCTGTGCCCTGCTTTGACTGTTTTATTTTACTGGGAAAAGGACACATGCAATCAGCACCAAGTCTTAAAGGTTCTCCCCACAGCAAGGAGCACGGAAGAGCTGTTCAAGCTGGAAATTGAAGATTCCCTATCCTCCATATGCAGAAGTGCTTTAATTAAGCAATTAAGAAAAGACCTCAATTACATTTAAATACTTGTCTTGATACTTTAAATACGTGCTTTACTGCTTTTGTATTTTAAAACCAATACCTTTGATGTTTTAGTAGTTGTGTTTGGGGATGTTTCTTAGGATTAGAATTTGATCCCTACTGTAGGGACGTTAGGGCCCATTACCTCAGATTCTGCAAGTTTGTTTTTAGCAGTCCCAAATACCTAGTCCCTTAATAACCTACCATAAGTTAGATATACAAATTTGCTTACTTCACTGTTGAGAATTCTCTGTGGCGTTGGCCAGACTTTTAAACTTCAGAAGCAATATGGCCACCTAGGAAGAGCATTAAACCAGAACAACACCCGAATTCCCACCCAGGCTCTGCCGCTCTCCCTCAGCAGGTCCGTGGGCAATTAGCTGTCTCAGTTGATTGAGGGCATCATTTCTCATTTATTCTGACACTCTGAGTACTAGCACAAAATCAACACTACCAAAAAAAGTTTGCCGAATCAAATAATTTATTAATCAACTAGATAATCGATCAATAAAGGAAGTGTAGGCTACATAACTTGGCCTATTTTTGAGCTCCCTTGTGATCCCTTTGATCCATGCTTTTGATCTGAACATATTGTAGCAGATGAGACAAGGAATGCCAGTTCTGCAAAGACCTAACTTCAATTTTCAACCACAGAGTTTCAGGAATCTTCAACCAAATTGCTCTAGTCTTTGACAAATCTTCTCAAGGTTTTCCTTTTACTGGAATATCTCTAGTCTGTAAGAACTGTTTTTCAGTATGTACCCTTAACTGTTTCCTTGTGTTATGGACTGCATGACTGTGCTCCCCACCCACCCACCCTCGGCAAAATTCAAATGCTAAAACCCTAATCCCCAGTGTGGTGGCATTTGGGGCCTTTGACAGGTAATTCAGTGATGACAGTTAGTCCCTTATGTGAAGAGTCACCAGGCAGCTTATTTCTTCCCCCTACCCTCCCACCCTGCCATTTAAGGAAAACTAGGGAGACACATTTCCTTGACCAATCCTGGCACCCTGCTCTGGAATTTCTAGCCTCCAAAGCTGTGAGAAATACATTTCTGTTGTTTAAGCCACTCAGGTTATGGCATCTTGCTGTAACAGCTCCAAATAACTAGTTTCCAACCCTCGACACCAGCACCATAATCTAGTTCAAAATTTGGTTGTACATCTTTTTTTAAGCAGGTGTTATGTAAATTTATGGATTTATATTTCTTATCAAGGCTGAGTTTGATCCTTACCCATTTCCAACTTTGCAAATTATCTTCATGGACATCAGAAAAGCCACAGGTTTATAACAATGTTTATAAATAATAGTTTTAAGCAAAAATATACAAGTTTTTAAAGTAGAGGTCTGAATTGACTATATCACCAATGAAATCTACATCTACAAAGCTCTTAGTCTTCCTTGTGCTCTCAATTCATATCTTGTTGATTGAATACTGAAATTATTGATTAAAATTATAACTAATCAGTTATTAAAAGCAAATACACATGGAAAGGACTACTAATCATGTATTATTCTTTTTGCAAAATCTCTGTGTATGTAATAAATTTAAAGGTTATTTCTAGAATATAGATGCAAATATTTATAAAAGAAACTTTATGGAATTTTATCTGTGAATTTTCTACTGCTGATATTTGAAAATAAACAAGCAAGCCCCCTATCATTAAGAATTTGGCTTCCTCTACCTGTGTGGTTAAGTATACAGTTAATCCTTGAACACTATGGGGGTTAGGAGTGCCATCCCCCACCCAACATATAGATGAAGATCCACATATAACTTTTGAATCCCTCAAAACTTAACTAATAGTAGCCTATTGTTAACCAGAAACCTTGCCAATCTCATAAACAGTTGATTAACACATATTTTTATCTTTTTCATATTATGTGCTGTATTCATACATTAGAGGAAGCTAGGGCAAAGAAAATGATATTAAGAAAATCATAGGGGTGGTACCTATGGCTCAAAGGAGTAGGGCGCTGGCAGGTTCAAACCCAGTCCCAGCCAAAAAAAAAAAAAAAGAAAGGAAATCATAGGAAAAAAAAATATATTTACTGTTCATTAAGCAAAATTGGATGATTCTAAAGGTCTTCATCCTCATCATGTTTACTGAGAGGAGGTGGAGGAGAAGAAAGAGGAAGGACTATTCTTACCTTCTTGGGGATGGCAGAGGAGAATGAAATCCACGTATAAGTGAACCCATGCAGTTCAAAGGCAAAGGTCAGCCATATTTTATTTGTGGCCAAGGAAATCCGGAGAGCAAATAAGAAGAAGTCCTCAGATCCGTATAATTCACAATTCACCCTTCCTCACAGTGGAAATTAACACATTACAAAATAACAATATAAATTCCAAATTTTACTGAGCAAGCATCTTAGCTTTGTGTTCAAACTAGAAAAAACTGCAAGAAAGATGTGAAGAGTAGACTATCTAAAATCTTAACATTGTGTAATTCCAGAAAATGTATCTATCAGCTATGAAATGCAAATTCAGCTTTTAATGCCTCAGTTCCTACGTAAGTGTTCTGACACCTATTGTAAATACTAAAACATACATCAATCAACAGGAAATTTTTTTAAATAGCCATCTTGAGGCCTAAAAAAATTCAGGTAATATGGAGGAGACACGAATATTTGAAGTCTAGTCAATAGTTTGAGTCTAATAAATGTGTTGACAATTGATTATGAATACCTGACATGTGGAGTCCACAGGCTAGAAAATCATAAATCTGTGTGCACAATAAGTAAAATGTAGTAGCTAGAAAAATTAATATTCCAAAGCAAAAGAGAGAACATAAAAGCTTAAGGGGCTTAATTGCCTTCTTGAATACCAATTTTACTTCTAAGTAGAACTGGTAGCCCATCTTCACCTGCCTACAATATTATTCCCAAGCTGACTAGTGTGTTATTTTTTATTCTTCTTTATTATTTGAATAAGAAACAGTACAATACCCTGTAGCTTTTGAGAGTCTGAAATCTAGGAGAGAAGAAACATAACAGCAAACAATACAAGACAGAATAGAAAGGACACGATTTGGATTATCATTTGCAATTTACAAAGATTCTCACTATTTTATTTAATAAGGGCATACACTTAAATGTTAAATTGCATCCTACAGTCTTTGTTGATGTAGGAGTTTGGAGGGAAAAAAAGATTAGCATGAGTCATAGCAGTTTTATGAAGCACTCATGGCAGGTTTTTAATCAGACCTTCAAAAATGACAAGAGGATGGTGTTGGGCTAGAATATTTGTTGCCTCCGAAATGGCTGAGCACTGGTGGAAATGTCTTTTAAAACATTTATTTAGACATCAAGTGTCTGCCATTTGAAAGATCTTTGTTTCCACCACCAATATGGTCTGTTGGTTGTACAAACTATTTTCTGCAAAATGAGAGGTTATGACATACACATGCTACCTTTATTAAGCTTGGATTTTAATAGAATATCAGAATCAAATTGAGAACATTTGAAAAATACAAATAACTCCTCAGAACTACTGAAGCCAAATCTCCAAAGAGGTGGAGAATTTGTATTTTTCACCAATTACCACCAGGTAATTGTGGTGGTTACCAGGCTTATCACCAGAGTTGAGGTTAAAGTATATATAGTAGAACTTATATAAGTGACCACCTCCCTACATCAACAACCTCCTTAAGTTGACCTAATTTTCATAGACCAGACATGCACCACGTGTACTAAGGCCTGGTTCCTTATATTAAACACCACCTTATGTTGACCAGTTTGTTACAGTTCCTTAGGTGGTCAACTTACAGAGGTCCTACTGTAGGTCCTATGTGTCAAGAAAATTTTCTTAAAATGTAAGAACCAGTGCTGAACCCAGTAGCAGCACTCTCAGGATAAAGCCTACTCTGGGGCTCTCTTTGCACCCTTACTGCACTCCCTGGGTCTGGGTGTCTTCATAAGCCTTCAGGAACATCCAATATTAAAGCAAATTCTAGAATTTACTTGATAGAGACAAAAAAAAATTGAAGTGTTTGAAGCTGTGCTGATGAGGGCCATTGGGAAAGTGGTCTTTGGTTTTTGGAAGGAGGATATAAATATATGATTAAGAGAGAGATTTAAGCACTGACTCTACTTCAATATTCAGTAATCCCTTACTTTAAGGAAACAATATTTGTATTAATGAAAGAATTGGAAAATGATGTCATCTTAAAGCTGCAATGCAAGTACTTTTAATTACTTTTAATTTAAGCCAGGTATCAGTATATAAGTAGGTTGAATTCATAACTCAATCACAATATATGTTGAAACTTATATCTCTATTGACTTCTCTACCAACTCCCTCACCCAGGCTACCAGCCAGGATTTACATGACTCTGAATCTTGGCATTCTTTGATATGTGAAATGTGAGTATAGTAGAATTTCAGGTATCCTAGAGGTTGGAGTAAAGGCTATTTGGCCAAAAAGAGGTTTCCAGAGGTACAGTAAAAATTATACCACATAGGAAATGCTTTATATTGTTTATATAAGACCAGATGGTCCCAACTCTTACCAGGAAAATATCATAATATTTAGCAATTGATCCTACACTTTCTAGATAATTTATATTTATTCTGATTTTTTAAAAATCTGCAGGAAGTAAGCCTTAGTTTACGAGAAGAGAATAATATATATTCATATATTCATATTCATATACACACATTCATTTATTCATTTGGCAATTGCTAAAAGTCTTTGACATGCCAGGAATTATATGCTGGAGATGCCAAGACTAAATAACACTATTAATTGCATAGTCTAGAAGTGTAAACAAATGTAAACAAACATTGGCACCATACGATAACAAATGCTAGAATACAAAACATAGTGGATTACCCAAAAAGATGTAACCAACCCTGCCTTGGTTGTGTGGAAAGAATTAAAAGTAAATGAGACCTCTCTGTAAGGATAAGTACAAATTTATTCACTGGACCTGGGGAGGGGATAAACGGAGATTCTGGTATGGTTAAGTGTTTCATCACCGTCCTTTCTCATCCAAATGCTGGTGCTGGGAGATTTCTCTCATGAGACTCCATACAACCAGCCACTTACCTGTGGTTCCCAGGGATCATAATATGTCTGAGCCATAAAAAATTGGGTGGTCTCTTCACAATGGGGCTACTTGGATGAGAGGCAGCAAAATTTTGGGCAACATAAAGATCTTTTTTTTCTGCTGCAGAATCCACGGACCTTCTCCACTTTGGATTCTCTCTAGAGACCATCATACCACTCTGTGTGTCTCTGAATAGCCCCAGCTTATCTTTCCCTTACAAGTAAAAATACATGGTACTGGGTTTTCCATTTCTGTGTTACTTAGCTATTTCACAAAATGTATCTCATATGACACCTCACTATACAAGATTTCACCATTATAATGTAGGAGAAATAGTCAACATTGCATATGAGATCCATTCTTCTACTTATTTGGTACATATTTTTGTATTTACTACCTATGATGATACTAGCACTAGGTGTTAGTGTTGCACTAGGTGTCGAGGACTGTATATAATGGTCAGCCAAACTGGTTTGGTTTTGCACTCTTGAAACTCAGAGCCTACATAAAGACAGGCAAAGCATAAAAGCAGGCGAATGTGGCCAGGCATGGTGGCTCACACCTGTAATCCTAGCATTCTAGGAAGTTAGGCAGGAGGATCACTTGAGCTCAGGAGTTCAAGATCAGCCTGAGCAAGAGTAAGACCCTATCTCTACTAAAATAGAGAAAAATTAGAAGAGCATGTGGCAGGCACCTGTAGTCCCAGTTGCCCAGGAAGCTGAAGCAGGGGATCACTTGAACCCAGGAGTTTGAGGTTGCTGTGAACTACCAGGCATCCTATAATTATGGCCCTTGGGCCACATGCAGCCAGCCTAGGACATTTATCCGGCCTGCTGGTATTTTTGCCACCATTGCCTGTCCTGCTTAGCAGCCAACTCATCCCAGGGCCTGCAGTCCAGCCCTCCAATGGTCTGAGAGACAGTGAACTGGCTCCCTGTTTAAAAAGTTTGAGGACCTTTGATCTAGACTAACACTATGGCAATCTCACCTGGGCAACAGAGTGAGATTCTGTCTCAAAAACAAAGGCAAAAATAAAACAAATAAAATAAATGTAAAATTACAGCAGTGATAAGTGCCCAAGACAGAAAGTGTGTGATGCCTTGAGGGTCTATAACAGGAGGACTTGATGGGGGACAGGGCCATGAGAATGTCCCTAACTAATGATCAAACAGCAGCAGAGCTAAGTAAGTTGGGGCAGAACAGGAGGCAGACTGCAGCCATAGGAAAGGGCCCATGCCAAGGCTCTGGTGGGGAAGGAGCGTGGAGTATGAGCCATACAAGACTCAGAACATCACCAGCCTGATGTGATTTAAAAAAGCACCCCGAGAGACAACAGGGTCAGACCCAATAGAGCTTTGCAGTGTTTTTGGCTTTTTTTTTGTTTTTTTTTTACAAATAATGAAGAAGCAGATGAAGAGTTTAGTGGTTCAAATTTATATATAATTTTTAAAAACTGAGAAGAATTTGTAGAACTGAGTGTGTCATATTTACAGATTTAGGAAGCAAAGACACAGCCCATTGCAGCAACTCCAGTAAGAACTGGGGAGAACTTACACTAGAGTGACGGAAGAATACGCAGGGAGAGTTAAGTGTATTTGAGAGATGCTTTGAAGGTATATAAGCAAGAAGGCCAGTAATATATGGCAGGCTTGACCCTTCCATTAAAATAATTAAAATGATAGACTTTTTAAAATGATGAATAGTTTTAAATTGTCAAGGAGCAGGCAAGATAGGCTGATCCCCAAGTTAAAGAGAAACAGTGTCAAGGATAACAGTATAGGCACTTTGACCCTAAAGACATTTGTTGAACTTGACAAATTTAAACTTCATTACTCTGACCCATGTAGATTATGAACAGAGAAGAAAATGTCTAGAGTTAAACCCACCCACCCTACCCCACTCTCTTCCCAGGACAGAAGAAAATTGATTTTGATATTGAAAAGCACTCCAGTGGGGGTCGGGGGGCCACCACTGACACAAAACAAAACAAGAATTTTCTTTTTTCTCATTCAGATTTACTGATAGTGTGTAAACATGTATGTTGTCTTGGTGGTTCAATATTCTTAAACCTATTAATTTACTTTAAATGAGGCTAAATGGCTCCTAAATTGCTTACACCCTGAGGCATGAAGACAACTAGACTTGGGAAAGAACCACCTGTTGAAAAACAATCTTCTGTAGATTTTTGCCCACTTCTGCATTTCTGCATGGTGCAGGCTAGGAGGATGGTAGAAGGCAAGGAGCATGGTAGAAGAATGATTGACCAGCAAACCAGCCCTGAAAGTTGGAGACTTAACTCCCCTGAAGCTATTCACTTATTTTCCTGGGAGGTAAACCCCAGGGTCTCCCTTTCTTCTCTTCTCCACAGGGACAATTTTTTGCATTTCAGAAAGGTTTGTTTTTCTCTCTCTCCATGAGCACAGGTGTCAGCCACCCTATAGAAGCTGCAAGTCTGTCTCCTTTGGTACAATCTGCCTCTGCATACACAGGTGAGTATTTAGATGTTTAGCCCTCATTGAATCATCCAATTGAGAATTAGATCATGTAGGTGGTGCCTGTGGCTCAGTGAGTGGGGCGTCGGCCCCAATATACCAAGGGTGGAGGGTTCAAAGCCAGCCCTGGCCAAACCGCAGCAAAAAAATAGCTGGACATTGTGGTGGGTGCCTGTAGTCACAGCTACTCAGGAGGCTGAGGCAAGAGAATCTCCTAAGCCCAAGAGCTGGAGGTTGCTGTGAGCTGTGATGCCACAGAACTCTACCAAGGGTGACAAAGTGAGACTCTGTGTCCAAAAAAAAAAAAGATAATTAGGTCATGAGTACCTAGTGCTAAGATGTTCTATAAGTAATAATGGTCTGTTTGCTTTCTGATCTAGAGATTCTTGTCAGAGTATATATAGAAATACACACATGTATTACTTTAACTCTAGACCTCAAGTGATTTTTACCAATTCCTAGGAAAATAAGCAATTCACTTATTTGTTTATGAGCTATAAAATGCTAATGCGTACTTGATTTTAAAAAATAAGAGACAAATTCAAAATTTTGTTCAGAGAATAGAAATTTAAAAAAAAAAACACAGTAGATTTCCAGAAGGAAAAATTGAGCTAAAAATGAAAAATGCAATTAGTAAAATTTAAAACTAAATTATGGATTTTGGAAAAGATTCAGCTAAAAAGAGAATTTATGAATTGACGATAGATCAAAAGAAATACCCCAGAAGGTAGCCCATGTTTTTAGAGTTAGAAAAATGAAAAGGAAATGAGGAAATATGGAGAATAGAGTGATATATTCCAACCTAACACATATTAAATCAGAGATCCAGAAGTAATGAAAAAAAGAATTCAAGTATATTCAATAACATAATAGTTAAGAATTTCCTAGGAGTGACGGAAGATACTAAAACACAAATACAAGAATCTCAACAAATTCAAAGTAGCATAAAAAATTCATAGTGGGACTAAATGCCAAACTAAGAGAGTAGATTGTAAAAGGGTCAGAGACAAAGACTAAGTTTAAAGAAATGGCATTCAGACTGATCACTTTCATTCCAATATTATTAATGACATGGGAAGGCAGTGGAATGGGAATGGGAATGTGTTGAGAGGAAAACACTATCACAATATAATTTCATATTTAACAAAATACCTTTCAAGAATGACAGTGTAATAAAGACAGTTTGGGGAAGACAGAACCTGACAGAGTTTACCACCAGTAGATCCAGACTAAAGGAGGCTCTAAAATGATGTATCTCCAGACAGAGTAAAGTGATTCTAGTTGGAAAGTGTAGGAGATACACAAAGAAATAAAGACCAAATACAAGTGGTAATGAGGATGTAAAGTTAGAAGACCACCAACTGAATAAAAGAGTAATAAGATTTCTGAAACTTAAAAAAACCATTCTGTCAGCACCGGTTTTTAAAATTGTTTTTTAATTATTAAAAAAACCAAGGGCGGTAGCACAAAAGTAGGGGGAGGAATAAATTAAACATAAGTTTCTATGGTCCTTGAAATGTCTCAAATTTGGTTAAAAGTATTGGCTACATTTGGGGCTTGATCAGTTAAGGATGCCTGTAGTAATTTACAGAATAACTGTTTTAAAATAAGAATGTGTCACTGTCATACTCGTAGAGAAAAAAAGAATAAATGACCAACTACACAAAAAAGTAGTGTAGTGTAAATACAAATATATCAGCAGTTGCATTAAATGAAAATGAACTCAATGCTCCTGTAAAAACCACAGAGACTGTCAGTTTGAATTTAGAAACAGAATATAATTATATGCTCTTTATTAGAAAAAGATGTAACACATAATGAATTAGACAAGTTGAAAGTAAAAGGATGGAAAATATATACCATGTGGACATTAATTAAAAGGAAGCTAATGCAGTTATATTAATATCATACGAAATATACTTCAAGGCTGAAGGAATTGCTTGGGAGAAAGAAGGTCATGTGATAAGGACGAAAGGTACAATTCAAATATACATATACTTATACACATTATTTTGTATCTACCTGAAAAACATGACTTCAAACTCCATGATATACAATTAGCTGAACTAAGTGGAGAAAAGGGCAATATTGCAGAGTAGAAGACTTCAACACTGCACTCTTTTCTCATAATTAATATTTAAAAAAAGACAATTTTTAGTGCATAAATATTGGCATTTATAAAACATCACATCTAACAATTATAAAATATACATTCTTTGCAAACACATATGGGGCATTTGCAAAACTGACTATATGTGGGGCCATAAGGAAAATGTAAATACATATCAGAGGATTGAAATGATACATAACCTATCTTCTAACCCGAGTGCACTTTAGGTAGGAACTAAATACAACAACAAACGAAACTAGAAGGAGAAGCAACTCCTCACGTCTCATACTTAATAAACACACTTCCATATTATCAGTGGGCCAAAGAAAAAGTTGAATGGAAATTTGCAATGTTAACAAAAATTATATGTATTTAAACTTGCAGGGCACAGCTAAAGAGGTAATTTTAGAAAACTTGTAGCATTAGATATTTATCTTAGAAAGTTAAGTATCCATCTAGTGAATAGAATCATTTAAAAATGAATCTAAGAAAAGTAAAAAATAAAGTTCAAAATTCTACAAAGAAAATAGAAGGAAGAAAATAGTGTAGCAAATAAGAGAAATTAATGATGCAGATAATATACGTATTGTGGAAAGAATCAACAAAAGTGAAAGGTGGATTCTTAAAAGACTGAACAAGAAAAATATAGGCTGGGTGCAGTGGCTCATGCCTGTAATCTCAGAATTCTGGGAAACTGAGGTAGGTGGATCCCCTGAGATCAGGAGTTCCAGACTAGCTTGAGCACAGCCAGATCCCCATCTCTATTGAAAAAATAGAAAAAACTAACCCGGCGTTGTAGCAGGCACCTGTAGTCCCAGCTACTTAGGAGGCTGAGACAAGAGGATCACTTAAGCCCAAGAGTTTGAGGTTGCCGTGAACTTTAACACCATAGCACTCAACCCCAGGGTGACCAAGCAAGACTATGTCTCAAAAAAGAAAAAAAAATATAAGCATTAGGTTAGATGAATCAAGGAAAATCTTAGAAGACACAAGCAAATGGAAAAACCAAAAGAATCTACTGTTTTAATAAGAGATTCAAGCAAGTTTACTAGATACAAAACTTGATTGTAGTTATGTGTTTCAGGAACAAACAGAAAACAATAGAAAAAGATACTATTCGTGGTAGCATAAAACTATTAGGTAGGTGGTTATATATCTAACCATAGATGCAAAACCTCTTTAAGGAAATTAAAATATTTGCAAGAGATGTCAAAGTGCACGTAAATAAATGGAGAGATGGCTGTGATCACAATTAGAAGATTCAACATGTAAACATGCCACTTTCTCCAGTGGATATTTTATTGATCTGTAGATTTAATGTAATAATAGTGAAAAAAGTGTGTGTGTGTGTTGCTCAGGTTGACACTAAAATACATATAGCAATGCCCAAATTAAAAACATATACTCCTCATGAAGCAATTTAAGATAAAGGTATATGCTCAAATATATAGAAAAACTTATTATAGAACTATTTTGTTTAAGATACTGCATTATTGATGCTGCAATTATACGTAGACCATGGGACTGAATATAAAGAGGCCAGAAAAGGACAAGCGCAAATGCAGACACTTACTATATGACAGGGATTTATTGTATTTGAGTGTAAAATGAATAACTTTTTGATACATGATGATGAGAAAATTGGATCCAAACCTTATACTATATGAAAATTTTACTTCCCCAGTTGGTTATGACCTATATATAAAAGTCATATTTATAAAAAAGTAAACATGTTAGAAATAAATACAGAGAAATGCTGTAAATCTGAAGTATTTTCATAAATTATATACACGAAGCACCAATCATAAAAAAATTTAAATTTAATTCCATTAAGATTAAAAACTTCTATTTATCAAAGGACGTCTCATCAAAGCATGAGAAAAAATAAGGTGTCAATTGAAAGACAAGAGTTGCTCTACATAAAATTGATAGCAGAGAGATTTCAGCGTTGGAACATCAATGATAGAATTTTTAAAAAAGATGCTCACCACAATAAAAAAGATAAAATAAAAAAAAGACTGCGATATCAATAATCTTCACAAATTTGAGAACTATTCAAAGTTCCAACAGCATCAAATTTTGTTAAGGAGATGGAGTGACAGGAATTCTCATACTGCTGGTGGAGACATCCTTTAAGGCCATCACTTTGGAAAAAAGTTTGTAATTACCTAATACGAATGGAACTGTGTACATTTTCTTTCCAGTAATTTGTCTCCCGGGTATACACTCCAGAAAGCACACTGTATGTCAGCGTGTGACATACAAGGACGTGTGTACCCAGATGGCCACAGCTGCATCACTTATAGTGGGGAAAACTCAAAGCAATCCAAATATTTATAAACCAGAAAAATGTGATATGTTAATATAGTAGATTGCTAAACAAAATTGACAATAAAATAACCATGCTGTCTGGTCTGGATTGGGTTTGAATGGAATGTTAGCTGATACAGTTCCCTAGAGGTTTAAAAAACATCACTAGTGTGTAAGTGTACCAGGTATCTTCTGGGCCACCGGTCTAGGAAGGAAAATCAAGATGTGGGTGTCATAATAAGTACAACAGGCTGAGCCCCAATTAGCACAATATATAGAATTTCAGTGTCCTTTCTTTCCTTAAACCCTTGTCCCTCAAACCCAGGGAATGTCAAAGGTTTACAAACTTTTCGATGGCATCCATCAAGCTTGTTACCAGGCCTTCAGATTGATGAAACGTGTTCCACATGTTGTCTCCCTTGCAACTTTGTTGCTGCTGCTGTGGCCACAGTGGCTATGATCTCAGCTCAACCTCACTGCTCCTATGTGATCAGCCTCTTACTGTAAGCTTTCCTCCAGCTAAAAGGCAAAGTGTGGCTGTCCCTCCCATAACCTACCCCTTTGGGGGTCAAGGAAGGAAATGGCAAGAAGTTGAGACTGCTTCCCTTAGGGTAATTTTCTCTGTATTCGCTGCATTTCTGGGGACAAACTCTCTTACTATGGTCACTGTTCACAGATTTACTGTGAAGCTAATGAAACTTTTAAATATCAGGGCCCCCTTATTGGCACAGGCTTCTTCCAAAGACAATGCATTCACATGATCAGATGGCTTTATGACATTTGCAAAACTAAAGTATTTTAATAAGAACATGTTAGGAACACTATTTCCACCTTAACTTCCCCTTCATAAAACTTCATCTTGTGATGGGTGATGTTAGAACCGCCAAGAGCATTTTGAATATAGTAGAACCTCTAAAGCTGACCTCTCCCTACATTGACCACCTCCTTAAATTGGTGTAATTTTCATAGAGTAGACATGTACCACAGACATATCAGTAAGCCTCGTTCCTTATCTTTGACCACCTCCATATGTTGACCAGTCTGTTATAATCCCTTGAGTGGTCAAATTTAAAGAGATTTTTGGTTAAGGGAACGGTAAGCTGGGAATACATTTCTAATGGTTTTTAGTGGGATATGGATAAGTATCTCTTTCTCCTAAAACCTGTCTGGCTTTCTGGGCTACTCTCCCTAGATATAGAAATAGACAATTATTTAACAAATAGTTATACACTAAATATCCATATAAAGATAGAGACAGAGATGGAAAAACTCTCCATATTCAAAAATGAATACAAGGGTACAAGACAATAAGTATTATCTGTTTTTCTCATTTTTAATGTGGTTAAGTCACTGCTGGGCTTCCCTCCATAGAACAACCCGAGGCATACTCTAACTCTCACAGGAACCAGGGGGAAAACCTTCTCTTTGCCCTCGGAAGGTTTGCTGAAAAATCAGCTCACAAGAGGCAAATTAATTGAAGAAAATGAATGCAAAATGTATTTGATCATAGTTTTATATCACACAGGAGCCTTCAGAATGAAGACCCAAAGATATAGGGGAAGAGGTCTATTGTTATGGTTGGATTGAACAAAACCTGGTTAGCCATACAGAAATGTGATTAGAAAAAGAACCCAATGCTAATAGACCGAGCGGGGGAAACTCAGCAAGCCTGTCTGTCTAAATTCTTCTTGACCTCTTAGATAGCATTCCTTCCTTCTGGGGACCGGGCAGGGCCTTCTCTGGAATGGAGGGCTTTTGACCTGCAATTAAACAACATAGGTCAGATAATTTCTTTATGGCGAGTTTTTACACAGACAGGTAGAAGGAAAGATAAAGTAATCTGTTTAAGTTTTATAACTGGTGTGAGGAAGGAGGGGTTCCGGTTTCAGCCTCGGGGAAGAAGAGGGCTGAGAAATAAGAAGATAGAAGAAGGTCAGAGAAAAACTGCTATTTCTGAGGCTGCTTCTGAGGCCTTCATTTTGGGGTATTGTTCTCCAAGCCTTAGCACTGGCTAGCGTGCTGACTTATCAAAGGGGGGGGTTTCAGTGTGTATTATGATTTGACACATAGTGTCCGGCACCAAAATTACATAAATAGCAGGAGGGAAGAAGGCAGAAATATACGAACTAGAAGCTAGTCTGTAGAAAATTCTACCATTCATATATGAGTAAGTTTGATAGAAATCTTGCTAAATTTGTCAGCAATCCTAAAACTTTGCATGACATTATTGGATAAAGTATTATAAGACTGAAGCTTCTTTTCTATAAGTCCCGATAAGCTACTTAAATTTTTGATTAAATACGCAAGAGGCTAGAGCAAGAATTATCCTTCTATTCTCACTATGGGAAATGATATTATACAATCATTGGCACGTGAAGAGGTAATCAAAAGATGTAACAAAATATAACAAAATTGTAGAGCTAAGACTGCTAAAAATACTATTATTTCTCAGTATTTTTTATATTTGCTTTTCAAATGGATTAGTTTGGGGGGATTGTTTGTTTTGTTTTTTGAGACAGAGTCTCACTCAGTCATCCTGGGGTTGAGTGCCTGTGCTGTCATAGCTCACAGCAAACTCAAACTCTTGGGTTCAAACCATCTTTTTGTCTCAGCCTCCTGAGTAGCTGGGACTACAAGCACCTGTCACAATGCCAGGCTAGTTTTTTTCTACTTTTAGCAGAGATGGATCTAGCTTTTCCTTAGGCTGGTCTTAAACTCCTGAGCTAAAGCAATCTATCTGCCTTAGCCTCCCAGAGTGCTAGGATTATAGGCTTCAGTCACCGTGCCCTGCTTCAAATGCATAATTTTTTTTGTGTGTGTGTGACAGTTTTACTTTGTCACCCTTGGTAGAGTGCTGTGGCATCACAGCAATCTCAAACTCTTGGGCTTAAGCGAGTCTCTTGCCTCAGCCTCCCAAGTAGCTGGGACTACAGATGTACACCACAACTCCCTGCTATTTTTTTGTTGCAATTGTCATTGTTGTTTGGCAGGCTGGGGCTGGATTTGAACCTGCCAGCCCCGGTGTATGTGGTTGGCACCCTGGCTGCTGAGCTACAGGTGCCGAGGCCAAATGGATAATTTATAACATATATTTCCTCATCTAAATTAATATTTGTTTTCATACCTAATTTTCTATTTTTATTTTTTCTCTTTCTCTCCTGAGATAACCCAGAACTGCATAAGGTCCAGGCCCCGTAAAACCTGGGTGTGCCTCCACCTCTATTATATTTCCTAAGACAGGATGTGCAGCCCAGAGCCCTCGCTGGAGCCATCATTTGGGGAGGACACATTTAGGGAGGCCTCTCCTTTGGAGCCCCTGCCATGTAAATGTGAACATATAACAATGAGCCTCATCTGTGGAATTTCGCTCCTCTGACTGGTGGGGCTGTAGCGTCTGTTACTCTTCCATTTCCATCTCTCATGAGTATTTCCATTTCTCTCTTCTCCCTTTTTTGCCTTGTAATCACTTGTTTGGCAGCACTTGGTCCAGGGCTTCAAGCTCCCACCATGTTATTTTACCTTTTCCAGGAGATCTTATGCTGCACTCTCAACCACCTCTGCAAGCTTTCCCCACAAAAGCCCCAACATTGCTAATTAGAAACATCTTCATACTTCACACCCGAAATGATCACCTAGGGAAACCTTGCTTTCACATTCCAAACCCTTCCTTCATCTAGAATCCTGCCTCTCTGCTGTCTATCCTATGTCCTATTGCTATTCCTACTCGAGCAAGGATGTTCAGAGACCTCATTTCCCCCCTGGCTATCGTGAGAAAAAGCAGTGAAACCCCTTCCATCAAAATTTGGAAATGAGCCGGGTGTGTGGCACATGCCTGTAGTCCCACTTAATCCAGAAGCTGAATCAGGAGGATCACATGAGCCCAGGAGTTTGAGCCCAGCCTGGGCCAGATAGTGAGAGTCCATCTCTTAAAAAAAAAAAAAAAAATGAACTGGGAATTCAAGAGTTGGAACAGAGTAAGCAGTGTTCTCTGTAGTCTTGATTTGACCTCACCCAAGAATCATTGAAAACAAGAAAAATGTAGGTTAATTATTTTAGTTCACCTACAACTTGGATTTCTGAGAGTGAATAGGACACTTAACCACAGTCACAACTTTTTTTTTTTTTATTAGCAAATTGTGCTCTTGCGTTACAAATAACTGGCTTAATAAAAACTTGTTGGGACACAAACTGTTGATGCATGGAGTAAACAAACTATTTCTTTTCAGTGTGTGAAGCTAAAACTCCCTTTGCTATTTCTGTAATTGGAGCTGGTTGCTGGGTAAGCCATCATCACACCATCTATCACCTAGGTGTCACTATGGCTAATTATTAAAATGAATCCAAGTGCATGGTATTTACCATCCCTATGCCACCTTTTATTTCTCTTCAAACATGCAAAGTGATTGCTTCTCGGTCCTTTGGCTAAGATCAAGTGCAAATGTGCAAAGTGGCACTTTACAAGATTCACCTATTTTCCCCTAAAAGTTTCCAAAGCTGAATCTCAAGAAGCATTCAAAGAAAGCTCAGAAGCATTTCCTCTGCGCTGCTGTCACCTTCTGCAATCACACATTATTTTCTGTTTAAAGTAGCTTTAATCTGAGATGCAGTGCAGCTGCTTGGTGCAAGGGCCAGGCGTGGCCTAGAGCAGGTCCCTAGGAGGACGGAGACCACAGCTCTCTCCACACTGCCTGAGTCTCCAGCAAGACTTCCATAGCTGCTTTGGGCCTCTCCACTTCCTCATGGCCCATTAGTTCTAATTAAAGATGCAGAACTCAGTCTGGTGATAATGCCTTGGCCAGTGTTACTCAAAGTATGATACTCAGACCAGCGCTAGTCTACAGACTGTTGTTGGTGTGTGAAAAATTAAACACAGAAATTAATACTAAGCATTAAAAAACACTTATAGCTGTTGAGATGGTTGGGACATCTAAGCACATAATCAATGAACTGATTTAATTAAATAGAAAATACAGTGATCTCCCTTTATCCATGGAGAGTAAGCCCCAAGAGCTCCAGGGGCACCTGAAATCACAAGTAGTACCGAATCCTATGTATAAGTTCAACAGGAAGGATATGTTCTGACAACTGTGCCATTAGGTGAGTTTGGCACAGTCTGAACATCATGGAGAGTATTTACACAAACCTACATGTTACAGCTCCCTCCATGCTCCAAGGCCAGGTGTTCTAGCCCAGGGGTGGGAACGTGTTCATATTGAAAGGCCACATTAATTTAGCTATAATCAAATAAGACAACATTCAAGAAGCTTGAAATATACTTAAAAATGTGCATTGTTTTGTAAAACTCTAACTACTGTGTACTTTGATAACATGAAAATTATTTGTTAATTTTAAAGTTAACTAAATTTTTAATGACTTTTTTATTATTAAATCATAACTTTGTACATGGATGCATTGATAGGATTCAAGATGCTGCTTCGAATGACTTTTCATTTCTGGTTGGAGAAAGGAGGTCTGCAGTTTCAGTTGATCCTCCAGATGGGAATCGGTCATTTGTGATTTTAGGGGCATCTTGATTTGGGATAGGTAGGAGAATGTAGATTCGCAGCAATAAGTGATTGAAAAGCAAAGCGTTTTTCAGGTGTGTTACCGAAGCCGTGGGTATCTCACTGCATTTCTCCATATTTCAATGTCTTCTTTCTCAGCATCAATCAGTGATGTTCTTCACGTGTCATCTCCTGAAAGCTTAATCAGTTCCATCCCTATGGTACTTTAGGTGCCATGGTGTTACCAGCTGGGTGAGGCTGAAATGCTAATTTGAGTGTGAAGTAATGATTCTCAAAGTAAATGAGCCTTTCACCATATCCTCTGAGTAATAGTATAACAGCTACATGGTCTTCGTATAATTCACATGCACATGTATCATCCTGCTTATCAATGACCTTTGCTAACCAGAGAAAGTGAAAGTGTTCATCTGAAATTTCCTTTTTAAGAAATGTTTTGAAAAAAGTGAGCTTTTCCCAGAACACTTGAATTTTTGCCACGTACCATGTAAAGACTTAGTTTTACCTTGCAAAGAAACATTCAAGTCATTTTGATTTGACATGATATTATACAGAAATGCTGCATGTCTATAGGAATCTTGTTTTAATAATTCACACGGATGGTTCTGTTCCTCATAAAATTCATCTATCAGTTCTCTCAGAAACAAAATTTTGGCTGGCCCTTGACCTTGCAATAGCCAACACACTGGAGAGGATTGTGGCAGATCCACACTGAATACCTTATCGTTTAACTTCAGCACGTTACAAATCTGAGGATCCTGTATTACAGTCAAGTAAATATAGTTAACAATACTTACAACCTGTTGCAAAGTGTCACTTAAAGGAATAGATTTTGCTGATGTAAGATAATGAAATGAGACCAAGTGGATATTAGTATTTTTTTTTATCTGTGCAATAAACCCTTCACATTTTTCTGTCATGGAAGGTGCACTGTCTATACATACACTCACTAAATTGCCCAAATATAGTCTAACTTCACAACATTTATCTTGAAAAATGGTTGAAGATCTCTAGTTCCTATGTTCTGTTTGCAAGCATGCCCAAAGCCAGGAACACTTCATAGCAGAAAGAATCTTCTGTTATAACCCAAACGAAGTCACCTGCACCAAGTCAATAGTATCAGTCGATTCATCCAAAGTAATTGAATAATATATATTTTCCTTTTGAAGTATTATATGAAATTGTTCTGTTAAGCTGAAGGCTAATTCATGCTTCTATCAGTTAGAGTTCGCCTTGAAAGAGGAAATTGTTTGCACTTTGAACATTACCAGGGTCTAAGCATCCTATGACCTTGACAATGCCTTCTCTCACAATTTCTACATCACTGAATGACTTTCCTTTTTTTCTGAGTATATGAGCCACTTGACAAGTTGCTTAAGTGGCGTTATTTCCAAATCTCCTTGATGCTTGAAGGGATTGTCTTTGCTTTTCATCTGTTAATTCCTTCAATACAACTTCTTATGCCTCTCTCTTAAAATATTTGTGGTCTTCGTGAGTTGTTATGATGCTGATGAGTGTGGCATTTCTTTAATATTGATATTACAGTATCACAAAGCAAGCAAATTGTCTTGTCTTTAGCAGAAACAAGAGAATATTGTAATTCCCAATCCTCATTAAAAAATCTGTTTTCTTCTTTCAGTGTTCTCGTGGTCTTCTTTGACCTGATGGGCTGTTAAGTGGACAGAATAAAAAAATTCTGTCAAGCTGTGCAACTCTTTGCAAATTCCACCTCAAACAGAAACACAGGACGCCATTATCAAAAGGTGGAACAGACTGGCACATTGGACCCCCATAAACTCCGGTAGAGCAGCCTCATGTGGTAGTGGCGCTGGTCAGGCCAGGAACGTAGAACTAAATCCTGACCTTAGCAGCCGTCCATTTAGCCCTGATGGCTTACTAACTGTGCCAGTCCATCTGAGAGAACCATTTCATTGAAACATACTTTATTCTTTGGTATTTTAAATACGTTCTTTTTAAAAATGAAGTAAAAGTATAAAAGACAAACAAAAAATGTATTGATGAAAATAGAAGGATTTGTTCTGTAAAATTTGGATTCAGGCACAAGGCCATATTTAAGGATTCAGAAGGTTGCACCTCCCCCTTGCCTGGTTTGGCCTGTTGCTCAAGGGTGCAAACGTGTACAGCATGTTACTGGACTGAATACCACAGGCAACTGGGACACAATGGTAAATATTTGTGTAGCTAAACCTAGGGAAGGACAGTAAATACCCAACATGTAAAATGGTGCCCCTGTGCCCCCTGCATAGGGCACTTATTCTGAACTCAGACTGGAAGTTCACTGGGTGAGCCGTGAGTGAGGGGGAGGGAAAGTGAGGCCTAGGACATTATTGTACGTCTTTGTGTGACTGGCAGCGCAGTAAGTTTGAACAAGCATCACCAGAAAGGGAATAATGCTTGTACTGCAAAGTTATGATGTTGCCAGGCAATAGAAATTTTTCAGCTCGATTGTAATCTTAAGGGACCATCACGGTGTATGTGGTTCATCATTGACCAAATGTCCTTATGCAATATGTGACTCTGTGTGACTTTTCCTACACATACACACCTATAGTTAAAGTTTAATTTATAAATTAGGCACAGCTATTGTGCCTAAGCTATTACTAACAATAGCTAATAATAAAGTAGAACAAGTAAAACAATATGCCACTGTCACTACACCATGCACATTGGGTCCATTCAGTAAAAATAGGGGTGACTTGAACACAAGCACCGCAGTGCTATGACTATTGATCTGATAACCGAGCCAGCTACTAACAGACTAACAGGTGGAGATGGTGGACATTGGGAGGATCCACACCCTGGTAGGACGAAGCTGGACACAGATGTCATCCCACTACTCAGAATGGCAAGAAATTTAAAATTTAGGAGGTATTGATTCCTGAAATTTTCCACTTAATATTTTCAGGCCGACGTTGACCACAGGAAGCAAAACGACAGACAGAGGGAAATGGTGTACTCAGATGGCTGTTATCAAACTTACATAGTTAATGGCATGTGATGTAAGCTACATACAAGTCACGCACAGGGAGACCGTGCATTGGCCTGCGAAGACAGGACACACAAAACTGTTTTTTAAAATATAGTTCTTCATGTTAGGTGATTTTTAGAAAGTTTCAGTCTAGATGACTGAGAGTGTGCTGGGAGGCAGGCGGAGTTTAATAAAAGCAAGTTGGAAAGACCCCAGGGCCTCTGGAGAGATAATCCTGATTTCTGCGCAGCCTCAGAGTAATTTTCAGCATTGCCATGCCCTTGTCCTCTAAATCCACGCACCAGGGCTACGTTGTGCCAAGTCCCAGCCTGGATGACATCCCACTGGACACTGCTTCTTCAGAGCCTGCAGAGCCCTTTCCTTCTATCCAGCAGAGTAGAAATAACTTGCCGCATGTACAGTGCCGATGTCCAAAAGAAAAGCCACACAGGGACATCTAGTGGCAAGTGAAAATCACCGATCTGCTCCACAAGAGTTCAAGAATTTCCAAACCACAAACTGCTTGAGTGCTTTAGATTCAGGTATTGAACTTGATCTCACACCCCAGCAAATTAGTCACTGCATCTGAAGGCAAGCAGGCGTCAGAGGAACTTAAATAGGGCTGGGTTCTCTGGCCAGAGGAGCCCCCGCCCAGCATGCCTCTGTATAGCCAAATGGAGCAAAGTGAAGGCGGCAGTAGGCGGATTCCTCAGGCAAGTGTGCTAAGGAAAGGGTACAAGCAGGAGACCCTCATTTTATGGGCAATTACTTCAGTACTCTCTTTCTAGTTCACTGTCAAACAGACTTGACCCTTGAGAGGTAGAAAAGACACAAAGCTCCCAAATAAACTGAACGCATGAACAAACAGCCTTCCAAACTTGCTGATCTATCAATTAGCATCTGCAGAACTCTTAATGAGAGTTACTCGTGAGCCCCACAGTAACATGCCAAAGCTAATCAAAGCTAGCCACCCAGACTGATAAAACAAAGCCCTTTGAAAAGAGACAGGCTTCTCCTGGACTTTGATGGGAGGATTGAAGCTAAAAGAGATACAGTTGGATCTGATTTTCATTGTTTGAACTTGACTCTTTCACAGGCAGACAGATGTGCAAATAAATTAAATTGAGTCTAAATTAGCTGGTCAAAATCATGGTGGATTTTACCTGAGAAAAATAATGAAAGTCTATAACCACCGATTTTTTACCATTTCCAAGCATAGCAAGGCCAAATATCATATACTGCAATTTATGCAGCCAATGTACAGTTTTAAGAAACTGTACAATTAAGGCAACCTCAAAGTTCTCCTTTCACCTTTTAGCCCCCTCCCCCACCTAATGACATAAGAAAATTCTTCAACCTGCCCATTCATGCTCACTAAATCTCTTCTTGATTGCAATAGTTTATTGCAGTCAAACTCATATTACTGTTCAAACTATTTAGTAAAACAATTCTTTCTTCAAGACTCTCTCTTATTTATGAAAGTGAAGCAAGAGAGTCTCAAGGGTCTTATCTCTGGATCTCACGCCTTCCAAACCACCTGATGTCAATATGACTACTTGTCTACCGGCTCCTATTGAACTTAGATACCCTGTGAGATGGATTCCTTCCCAGCCTCTGGTAATGTTCATTCTACTTTGTATTTAAATTAGACCAATTTTTTTTTTTCAGATCCCACATACATGTTAGTGAGAACATGTGGGATTTGTCTTTCTCTGCTTTACTTGTTTAACTTAATGTCCTCCAGTTCCATCCATATTGTAGTAAATGACAGGATTTCATTCATTTTTATAGCCAAATAGCATTCCATTGTGTCTATGTATCCTGCTTTCCTTATCCTTTCATCCACTGATGGGCCCTTAGGTTGATTCCCTATCTTGGCTGTTGTAAATAGTGATATAATAAACATGGGAGTGCAGATAGCTTTTTGATACACCAGTTTCCTTTCTTTGGGGTATATACCCAGCAGTGAGATTGCTGGATCATATGGCAATGCTATTTTCAGTTTTTTTAAAAACTCCTATACTGTTTCCATAGTGGCTCTACCAATTTACATTCCTGTCAACGATGTACAAAAGTTTCACTTTACCACATCCTCACCAGCATCCATTACTGGTCTGACTTTTGGACAAGAGTCATTTGAACTGGGGTGAGATAATATCTCATTGTGGTTTTGATTTGCATTCCCCTGATGATTAGAGATGCTGAGCATTTTTTTCATATACTTGCTAGCCCTTTGTATATCTTCTTTTGAGAAATGTTTATCCAGATCGCTTGCTAACTTTTTAGTCAAATTATTTGGCTTTTTCCTATTGGTGTATCAGAGCTTCATATATATTCTAGCCATCAATCCCTTGTTACGTGTTTCATTGGCAGATAATTTCTCCCATTCTGTGGGTGGTCTCTTTATCGGTTATTTCTTTTGCCGTGCAGAAGCTTTTTCGTTTGATATGATTCCATTTGTCCATTTTTGGTTTGGGTAGTTTTAAGTTTTTGAGGTCTTACTCAAGAAATCTTTGCCCAGACCAAAGTCTGAGAGCCTTTATCCAATGTTTTCTTATAGTTTCATAGTTTCAGATCTTAGATTAAAGTCTTTAATCCATTCTGAGTTAGTTTTTATGTATGGCAACAGATAGAATTTTAGTTTCATTCCTCTGCATATGGATAAAAGCTATTTATCTAAAATTGTTCATACCCCAGCATATGGTTTTGGTGACTTTGTTTAGAATGAGTTGATTATAAATAAATGGATTTATTTCTGAGTTTTTAAATTTTGTTCCATTGACTGTTTTTATGACATTATATTTTAGACTTTGCGAGCAAAGAGGCAAAATTGAACATGTTGTGCAGAAAAAAAATTTCTGCATTTTTTAATTGATAAAATTCAAAGAATAATAATAGTAATAGTGTACGTTTGTGTAATTCAGAGCTGCTAATGAGAAGAATAATTTTTTTAAAGGATAATAGTTTTCTTAATTGGGAAAAAGTCATCAAATTGATTGCATATGTACATTAGTAAAAACTATTTTTAACTTTTGAGCCATGCAAAAACATGTGACAGGTCAGATGATTGTGGACTGAACTCTGGCATAGATAATTCCCACTATAGTATGGACTTTATCATTTCAACAAATCATTTTTTTGCTTTCTTTACAACCTCTAAAACTCAAACTCTTTGCCTGTCTGTTAATTGTTGTGTACCAAGCATCCAGAACACATACAAGTTCTTACAATCAAGTTCATGAACTTGCCACCATGTCCTACGTTAGCAGCACTGTACAAACAACTTGGCAAAGTTTCATAACCTCATATATCAGTATCTTATAGTTGTGTTCTTGTCACTGTGTGGTGAAGTCTTGCTGAGTGGCATTCATTATTTTTATAGCATCTTTTCATGTGCCAACATGAGAATATTGGAGCTTAAATTAGAAAAAATGAACAAATATCCCTAAGTTTCTTGTTAAACTTGGTAAGAGTGGAAGTGAAATCAGACATGTTACTTCAAGTTTATGGGGACAATTCTATGAAGAAAATGGCACTAACGAATGGATTAAACATTTTTCTGAAGGGAAAGAAAGCATCAATGAGGAGAGGTCAGGGCAGCTAGGAACAAGCAGACCTGAAGAAAACATTGCTAAAATCATCAATCAAATTGTGTGTCAAAATTGTCAGCTAACTACAAGAAGCATAGAAAATTCCAACCTTGATAGAGAAATAGTGGGAAAACCTTAACTGAAAATTTTATCCAACAACGCATGGCTCTTGCACCACGACAATGCACCATCTGACATAACACGACCTATGAGAGAGTGTTTACCCAGTCAACAAATAGCTGTATTGGAACACCCTTCCCATTAACCTGACCGGGCTCTGAATGGCTTTTTCCTTTACCCCCAAATAAAGGAAATATTGAAAGGAAGACATTTTGATGACATTCAGGACATCGAGGGTAATATGATGACAGCTTTTATGGCCATTCCATAGAAAGAGTTCCAAAATTGCTTTGAAGGGTGAACTACATGCTGGCATTGGTGCATAGCTTCCCAAAAGGTATACTTCAAAGGTGACCATAGTGATATTCAGCAATGACGTATGATAGCACTTTTTCTAGGATGAGGTCACAAACTTAATTATCAGACTTCATAGAAGGAGAAGAATAAATATCTCTTTCATGGAAAAATGAATAAACATTTTCTGCCTTTTTATGGATAATTATTTGGACAAGGTAGACCCTAACTAACTTGTAGAGTCAAGATTTTTGGAGCTCAGAATGAAGAAGATCCAGGAACCTTATTTTATTTATCTCTGTACATTCTGCCTATATGTGCCCCACAATCAACTATGAGAAAAAGTGACTAATCTATTCAAGTGATATTATAGCATGTTCAATGTCTGAAGAATACTTAATAGAAGAAAAATTTTAAATGTGGCTAACTCAAAATGCTCATTTAATTTTTCTAAAAATTAACAGAGGATCATTTTGTTTTGGTGACATTGCATCGGTGATTTGGAGAAAATTATTTTAAAGATTGTTGTGCTAAGACTTTAAACTACAAAATGCTACTTAACTCAAATTTAGTTTTGACCTCATTAATAGAGGCTATAAGCATTCTGCTATAATTATTCCACACCTTGACATTCATATTTAATCACTGAAGAAAGAGTAGACCAATACCTGCCTCCAGAACAAATAGAATCGTTAGACTCACAGAAAATTTCAAAATTTTCTCTAATTAAATATCTTCATTTTAAACAAGAAGAAGTGCATTCCTGACTATTCAATTTTTCTAAAACTACTTTAAATGGGATTTCCCTCTTGATTTAGCTCTTGGCTAGATTGCTATTGGTATATAGCAATGCTCTTGTTTTCTGTACATTGATTTGTTATCTAAAACTTTGCTGAATTTATTTAGCAAATCTAAGAATGTTTATTACTTTGAGGTAGACTCCTTTAATGCTTAGTTTATTAAAGATTTTTATGATGAAGGAAAACTGAATCAACCAAGAAGGTAAAAGATATCTACAATGAAAACTATAATATAAACACTGACAAAATGAATTATAGATGACATAAACAAATGGGAAAATATTCCTTATTCATGGATCAGTAGAATTAATGTTGTTAAAATGACCATACTGTCTAACACAATGTAGAGGTTCAACACAATCCATGCCAAAATACCAACATCATTTTTTCACAGAATTGGAAAAAACAGTTCTAAAGTTTATATGGAGCCAAAAAAGAGTTCAAATAGTCAAAGCAATCTTGTGTAAAATAAGCAAATAAATAAAGTTGGTGGCATCACATTGCCTGACTTCAAATTATTCTATGAGGCTATCGTAACCAAAACAGCATGGTACTGGTATAAAGGTAGATACATAAACCAGTGGAATATTATATATAAAAGTAGATACACAAACCAATGGAATATTATAAAGTTCCTAGAAACAAAGCCAGATAGCTACAAACAACTTATTTTTGAAATTGTAGACAAAAAATATACACTGTGGAAAAGACTCCCTAGTCAATAAATGGTGTTGAGAAAATTGTATTGTCATATGTGGAAGAATAAAACTGGACCCCATCTCTCACAATATGCAAAATTAACTCAAGATGGATTACAGATTTGAATGTAAGACCTGAAACTCTAAAAACACTAGAAATAAACCTGGGGAAAACTCTTCCAGACATTAGTCTAGACAAAAAAAATTCACAATTAAGACCTTAAAAACACAGTAAAAAAAGCAAATGTAAATAAATGGGACTTAAATAACCTACAAAGAACACACAAAAAAAAAGAGAAATAGGGGGATTGGAGGGATCACTTCTGAGGTTTATCTTACAGGGGTACAAGGGAATCTTTCTACGAGTAGAATGTTTTAAAACAATAACTGAGAAAAATGACATGAAGGCTGTGTTAACCAGTTTGATGGAAGTATTTCGGCTTGTGTGTGAAAACCCCACACTGTACCCCAGAAGTGCATTAATGTACATAGTTACCATTCAATTAAAAAAAATGGCATTAATCAAACAAATGCTAGCATCACCATGTGACAGGCAGAACAGTCAAAGAAAATGGTGGGAGCACGGTTATCATTTGAGAAGCACCAGACCATTTTGAAGTGGTATTTGAGAATGTGGTGGAAGGTGTGACTGAGTTTCACTTACGTTCTCCTGACTTAACACACCTTGTCTTCTACCTGTGAGGGACCTTAAAGGATGGGGTGTGTTGTAGAAAACTAGCTATGCTGGTGGTACCTAGGAAGAAATTGAAATAGTCCATGTACCAACATAAGTACTTTGGTCAATGTTGTTCAAGCAGTAGTTTGCCATAATCAACAGTGCCTGGACATTGATAGTAACCACTCTGAGCACCTCCTGTAATTACAGCAGTCAAATGTGACTGGCAATCATTCTTTGTTATCAGTATATTGAGTGTTACAGTCATTTTTTTTCTTTCTAAAAATGTGTACACAATTTTCTGGTACCCTCTGTGTATCTAGGTCTGATGCTCCAGTGAAGCCTGGACCAATACAGAACTGGGTACCAGAAGTGGTGTTGCTAACAAAAATCTAAAAATATGGAAGTGGCCTTGGGACTAGGCAATGGGTAGAGATTAGAGGAAGTTTGAAGAGTGTGACAGAGAAAGTTGAAATTGACCTGAGTAGACTGTTAGCAGAAATATGGAAACAGGAAGGCTGCCAGTCAGGGCCCAGAAGGAAGTAAAGAACATACAACTGGAAACTGGAGCACAGGGGGGCGGGGGGTGGTCCTTGTTAGGTAGTGGCAGGAAGATTAACTAAATTGTCATCTGCTGTAAGCAGAAAGCAAAGCTTGTAAGGGAAGAACCTGGTTATCCAGCTAAAGTGATTTTCAACCTAAGTGTTGAAGGCACTGCCAGCAGCATCTTGCTGCTTCTAGTAAAATGTGAGAGGAGAGAGATAAGTCAAAGGAAGAGCTGTTAAATAAAAGAAGCCAGGAGTGGATGGGTTTGAAAATTCTCAGCCTCTCCGGGTGGCAGAAATGCTAAAGCTAAGAAATGACTTCTGAACATTGTCAGGAAATCGGAACAGAGAGATGGAGCCACTCCCTCTCTAGTTTCTAGAATCACCTCATGACAAACTATACGTTTCAGGCTCTAATGCTGGAGGAACAAACCTAAAAATGCATTCTCAAATTTTTTATAAACTTCAGGGATTTGAAGCTTAACAGTATCATCCCTTAGATTCCGGGGTCTCTGACCCTACAATCTAAGCCTTCTGTCATAGGGCTAAGCGTGCACATGCCTTGCTGGAGAGCCGGAGGATCTGAAGCAGGACCCGCGGGAAAGTCGAGAAATTGCTCACCTATGTGCCTTCTACTAAGCCCTTTCCTAAGTCTATCCCACAAACACTGGTGTCATCCAGGGCACCTCACTCACTTCTCTTAGGAAATTTTGTACCATTCCGTGTCTTACACACTGACACATCACTACTTCGTATTTCAACCCAGCCCTTCTTTCTGTCTTCCTAAACTACAGCCCAACCTTCCAGGGGAAGTCTACACCAATGTGCTCCAAAGGCAACTCATGCATCTGGAACACTCTCTCTCTCTCCTTCATTCTCACACATACACATAAATACACAACCCAGAGAAAATCCCTTTTCCAGGAGCGACACACCTAGTCTATAGAACCAAACTACCTGTATGTGAGTCCTGACTCTACCACTTTCTGACTATAATACCCTGGACAAGTATTTTTTTTCACCCCCCCATGTCTTAACTTCTTCATTTATGATTCAAATTTAATAGCAATTCTTCATTAAGTTATTGTAAAGATAAAATGAGCTCCACAAGTGAAATAGAATTGCCTTGCATTTATTATACTCTCAATAAATTTTAGCCATCAAAATTATTATCTTCTTATATCACTCAATAATCAAAGCAGGAACCCTGATGTCCTTTACTGCTGCTAGTGCCCTGTGACACAGGTCTAGCCCATCAACCATCAAACACATTGGTTCTCTCCTAAACATCTTCCTAGTCTAGTCGCTTCTCTCCATCTCAACTGTCACCTCTTTCACTTAAGCATCCATAATCCCCCTTCAGTGAGGATCCATGTATAACTGTCATGGCTCCCTTACCTGGGTTTTATGTGTACTAAAATCAAACAGCCCAAGATACCCTGTCCAAATTCCTTCCCACTGTAGTCAGAATAGCCTTCTAAACTAAAACTCTCATCATGTCTCTGCTGTGATTAAGAAAGCTTAAGAATGAAATTTTTGGCTCTCATATAGCATTACAGGATGGCCTTTATGCCTTTTCCTTGGTGCTCATGGCTGTTGGGCCCATCTGTGGTCCAGTTACTTTAGATTACTGGAAAAGTTTAAAACTGTTTCAACTTTTAACATGTCTTTCCTCCTAGAGTTTTTGGTGCTATTAAAGAAAAACAGAGCCAGACAGTAGTTAAAGCAGTGAAAACAGATTTCTTTCAGGAACTACTATGATAGGGGAGAAAAGACTTCAATATAGAACTGGGCTTGATTCTGAATATAGATGGACAAGTGAGGATTTATGACCAAGGAGCAGAGTGTAGATGGAAGGTGGTGGATGGAAAATCGCTAGAAAGAGACATCAGGGTAGGGGGACTATTGCAAAATCGATCTGACAGGATCCTTGAGGTCAGAGTGATCAGATATGGAGGGCGGATGATGAAGAATTTGATCAAATATGGAAGGCGATCTGATATCAAGGGGGGATTCTCTCAAACCAATTAAATGGAACTCTTGCTAAAACTGGGCTATGAAAACTCAGCAAAAACACGAGCCAAGAATGAAGCCTAGTCACAAGAGGTTTCAGAGGAGTCTTATCAAAGTTTGGTCAAGGAGAGCGCTTTTGTTAGTGCTGAAAAAGAGGGAATTATTATGTCAAACCATACCCCTGCTAGAGACTGAATACCCCACCACCACCGAATTCATATGTGGAAACCTAATTTCAAATGTGAGTGTATTTGGAAGCAGAGCCTGTAGGAGGTCACTACGTCGTGAAGGCAGAGCCTCTGTGAATAGGACTAGTGCCCTTACATGAGAGGCCCCAGAGAGTTCCCTTCCTTTTTCCTCCAGTGAGAGGAGAAACACATCTATGAATCAGAAAGTGGCCCCTCACCAGACACAAAGTAGTCTGGTGGCCTAGTTTCTCTGCAACAGCTCAGTAGTAGTCTCCCCCAGGACTGTGAGAAACACACTTCCGTTGTTTATAAGTTACCCAATCTATGGTTCTTTCTGTTAGCAGCCTGAATGATCTAAGAGAGAAAATTGATACTGAGAAGTTGCGGTGCTGCTATAACAAATACCTAAAAATGTGGAATCAGCTTTGGAACTAGGTAAAGGGCAGAAGCAGGAAAACATTTCACACACGTGCTAGAAAAAGCCAAGATTGCTGTCAACAGATCATTAAGGGCAATTGTGATGAGAGCTCAGAAAGTAAAGAGCTTTCTGTAGAAAAAGTTTCAGTCTTCTTAGAGACTAAGTAATCCTGAGCAGAATTTTGGTAGAAATTTGGGTGGTACAGGCCATGCAGGTAAGGTCTCAGATGGAAGTAAAGAACTTGTTAGACAATGAAGGGAAAGTCATCCTTGTGACAAAGAACTTGGCTGAATTGTGTTCAGGCCTTAGTGTTTGGTGGAAAATAGAACTTGCAAGCAACAAAATTGGATATTTGGCTGAGGAAATACCCTCAGAAAAAGTGGGGGAGGAATGTTGAAGGCGTGGCCTAGTTTCTCTTGACTGCTTATAACAAAAGGTGAGAATACAGCAGTGGTTCTTAACCTGTGCATCGCGACCCACAGGAACTGTATGAAAGGGTTGCAGCATTAGGAAGGTTGAGAACCACTGGAATAGAGGAATGAATTAAGAACAGAATGGTTCATCAAAAAGGAAGCAGAACTTAATGATGTGAAACAATCTGAGCCTACTCATATTGAAAACAATGAGAAAAGACTGTTTGGGAAAGAATACTAAGGGTGTGTCCAAAGAACCATCTGATAGATATTAGTCAGCCCTCCTTAAGGAAGCCAGAGCCAAGTTTTACTGTCCAAGATAATGGAAAAATGCAAAGGAGGGTCCACCTGTATTTGCAGGACCTAGGTGTGCACTACCCAGCACTGCCCCATGTCACTGGCTCTACTCCACACATTCCTGCTTATTGCTGCTCAGCCATATCAAGTAAGGCTTCAGTGGGCCCTAGTAAGGAGAGGAGATGCACTGCACCCAGCAAAGCCACAGGGGTGTCGCTACCTCCACCTAGATGTCAGAGGATGGAACCTCTTGGAGCTGTGGGCACAGAACCCAAGCAGAGGACCTCAGGAGGCAGGGACCACTGCAGATATCCTCACTAGGGCAACATGATGGTATTTGGAGCTGGGCATCTTTGAGAGGGAATGTGATTAGTGTGCTTGTGTGTAAAAGAGGCCCCACAATGATTCCTCACCCCTTCAGCCACCACAGTGTTTACAGCGTGAGGATAGCCATGTGTGAACCAGGAAGCTGGCCCTCACCAGACACCAAGTGTGCTGGCACCTTGATCTTGGATTTCTCAGACTCCAGAACTATAAGAAATAAATTTCTTTTACTTATAAGCCGGCCAGCCTATAGTGTTGCAGGAAGATGAGGCCCAGTGGAGAGAAAGAGCACCCAAACACCGTGATCAGAAGAGGAAAGGCTTTGTTTCAGCCTGGGGAGCAACAACACAGAAGATTCAAAATGGCTGGGCTCTTAACTGGCTTGGTCTTCTTTTTAGCCCCAGTCAAAAAATTTCTGGTCCACAGGTACCTTTCTCACTGGTCAGTTTGAATCAAGCTGGAGAAGGGGGCTCCAGCTTTTACAGATTCGCAGGTTTTCACAGAAGCAGAAGCAAGCGTCAGCCTCCAGGTCCTGGGAAGTTAAGTCTACAAATTCCTAAAAGCTGAGTCACTTCGCAGGTGATACCCTTGGGGTCTCCTTGAGAAGATCTCTGTTCTCTTAGACTTTACTTTTTCTGAATATCTTCTATCAGTAGCTCCTTAATATAGCAGCCTGGACAGAAGAAGACAACCTATCTGTTCATGAGTGTTCTGAATGGCAACAGGTGCATTGGGAGGGAGGTGTGTATGATTGGGGTCCTGGGCAGGAAGGTGAGCTGGAGACCTGGTGAAGCAGGGAACGGGGCACCTTGGCCCTGGCCTGCCCTGACCTGCCCTGACCTGCTTCCCAGGGCAGCTCTTCTTGACTGACTGTGACCCCAAACTCTGCTTTACTTGTTTCCAAGGCAGGAGATAACTCCAGTACTGCAGTTAACTCATCTAACCATAACAAAGGTCAGGAACCTTACAGTGGAAACAAGCCCTTCCTGCAACAGTGGATGGCATCAGCTATCCTAGGGACTATGATTGGAAGGTTTTATGTTATAGGGTTTGAGTTTCCTATTTTTTTTTAACTTTCCAGAAAAAAAAAGTAGTCAAGAGGCTGTCAGGCAGCTCAGCGTCTCCATTAGAATTCAGAGTATTCCACGGTAATTACAAAACAGCTGTAATGGAAAATTGGTAGTCAAACCCATTTTCCAGCGACTAGAACGGTGAATGGGCTCCATTATGTTCCTAATTCTCATTAACTTAATTTGCATAGGAAACAATGAAGGAATACATAATGAGGTACAGTGGGCGTGCAGTCCAGCCCTGGACCCCCCGCAGTGCTGAGCTCAACCCACAATGACCCACCCCCTACAGAGGGGAGGCCCAGTGCCCCCGCTGGGCTGGACTCCCCTCCATAATCTGAGGCTGGCTGCCAGCCTGAGCTAGTCCTAGATGGGTGAGGTGGAGGGTGACTGCTTGTCTCTTGCTTGTCTACGAGTACCTTGCCTCAGCACACACAGTGCAAATCCCATTTCTTCTCTCCAACCCTGTACCCCTGCTCTTGGAGAGGCTGAAGAACTGGAGCAGAAGGAGGAGGGAACTTGTTTTCCAGTAAGCGATTCCAGGCTGTGGCTGTGAATGCACGCGTGTTTTTCCCTACAAATCTAGTTTTAATTATAATTGGCCCTGGCAAGAGGATGAGCTCAGCAGGAGAGGAAGTGGGATGGCCTTGAGGTACAGGTCTCAGCCTGAACTGAGCTCTGGGTGCCCTTTGGAAAGTAGGGACAGCAGGAATTAGTTCCCGTTCCTCCACTCTTAGCTGTAGTAAGTGCATCAGACCAGACCTCTGCTGGTGGATCAAAGAGAGCTTGAGATTGAGGCAGGGACAGATCACAGCCAGAGCCCAAAGCTAAGTTATCTACTTTAACAAATAAAATCACAAACCAAAAATTAAAAAGTGACACATTCAACACACTGTTTTGGGCATCTAAGATATTTCAGACACTATACTGGACTATCTCATTGAATCATTATAGAAAAACTATGAGATCAGAATTATATCAATTGCACTGATAGGGAATCTGAGGCTCAAATAATTCTATAAGGTAAGGTTATTTCACTCTTCACAGGCAAATCCTGGTCCTATGGACCAGCTCATCTAGTTAGGCCTATGCTTCCTTGCTAACTTCATGGCACACATAGAAAATGATATTATTTTTATGGTACTCTGGATGAAGGAGAGGGAACTTGCAATCTACAGAAGGCTGTCCCAACAGTATCTCACTTGCTGAGAAAGAAATGCCTGAAATGCCGCTGTTGGTTTGGGTTAATCATTGCCCCCCTCATTCTCCTTCTTACGTGTGTATCTTTGTGGCTGGTGTATGTCTACCACAAAGAAATGCAAGGCAAAGAGTATTTAACTCAAACTAAGAGACCTGGGTTTGATTCCTAATTCAGCCACTTAGTAGCTGAAAGACCTTATGCAATTTATTTTGAGGAAACTAGACCAAATAACCTTCCTTTTCTTAAAACGCTGCAAATGTGTCCATCATAGGCTTTCATCTTGAGGTGGGAATGGGTCAGTGGTATGCTGCACGCTGAAAAGAAGAACAGCATAGGCAAAGTGAATGTAAACGACCGTTTCCAATAACTTTTGTCAACTGCCCCACACCAACCCTGTCACCCTCATCACCTCCTACAGCAATCTCCTTAGACTCTCTTAAGTTCTAGGGAATCACAAATGTGTGGTTCATAATCCCTACAACACCATGAGATGGATTGCATCATCATCATTAGATATGGCCCTGTCACAAGAGGTTACAGCCACACTGACAGGTGTTGTGCCTACTCTGTGTGTACATGTCTCACTGCTCAGCCGGAGCTCTCTTTATTTTTTGCAACAACCTGCCACCTTTTCTATAGAAAACTCCCTCTGTGCTCAGATTGGGTCTTAAGCTCTTCAGCAGTATTGTGAACTTGGAATTCTCGGGGTGAATTTGGAAACCCACACACATCCCATCTCATTTGCTTCCCCACCTCCCGCTCAGACTGTCTATGTTTAAGAGGCCTAGAAACAGTTTAAGCAGAACTTTAGGGCAATTTAAACAATTGGAATGGTTCTCCAGCTGCCATAGCCATGCAGCCCAGACAGGGACACCCGCTACAACTAACGTAGCAATCTCTGCGCGCAAGGCCAGGAAAAAAGCTCATCTGCACTCAGGCAAGCAGAACTTCTGCTTTTCTGTTCATGCCCAGCAAAAATTAGTTAATATAGGGCTCCCTAAGTGTTTGTTGATTAATGGGTCGACTCATTGGCTTTATTAGGACTCAGGGCTATTTACTAAGTACCTGATATGTATAGTCACTGTACCAGTAGTTGCAGAGAATTTTGTTTCCTCCAATTCCGATATTTTATCTAAGTGTCTGCAATGTTTCTTAAAACTGCTTTGAGACATGGTCATCCTTCCTGACCTTAATCTCAAGTCTCAGAGTATGCTATAGGATATGTCAGGAAGGGCTTAAGTGACCAAGTCCAGTTATAATATAGTCCCCCTTCACCCCTGATTTTAAAGAGAAATTCCAGCTGGCCTATTTAACCAAGCACAATTCCAAGCAATTCCTATTTACAAATGAACTGACTTTTAGATTAGTTTCCTGTGGGTTCTCCAAACATGGTCCCTCATTTCCTACATCTGAGAGAGCAAAGCTGAGGATGTGCTAGCAGTATTCAGAGCTGGTTTGTTTTTTCGCTTCTTGGGTTCACTCGATGGCACTCACACACTGACAAAAACATGCTCATGGCTGAAGTTTCCCACGCAGAGTTGCAGGCACTGGGTGTTCCCTCAGTGAAGAGCCTCGCTCAGTGTTCCTGGGAACCAGCACGGCACCACACGGCTCTGCCAACTGCGTCACTTTCAGATTCTGGGCTTTGAAACCAAATAAAAATTGATATGTGTGTAATCACATTTGTTTAATTAAAGTAACACATCTGTGCAGTAAATATTCCAGCACGAGCTGGTCAATAGCAAATCCTCAGCATGTACAGTAATAATTGACTAATGTAATTAAATGCATGTCAGAGTTTTAAAAGAAAATATAATGAGATTTCATCATTTTATATGTACAGGTAATTAGTTCTTAGGAATGTGAGTAAAAGCAAATTATCTACAGATTTGAACTATCAGCGGATAATTCAAATGACCTAGTTTGGAAGAGAAAATGGTATCTAAAAATGAGAGAAATTCAAACCAAAACAAACGTTTTGTACTATTAAATCTGAAAGCTACGTTAAGAAATGAGCATATATGATTTTGCTCATCATGTTTTCATTAAGCTTTCCTTTTGGATGAGCTGAAGCATAGCAGGGGTACCAGGTTAGAGTAAGGAATCTCCTTGGCTCAAGCTCCCCTTCCGGCTATCTAGGTGTCCACGAACTTCCTAGCACCAAGCTCTGGGTCTTTGTGAACAAATCTTTCTCCAATTTCTTCTGTATGCAAGCTGACCTGCCTCCTGCTGCTTCTTAAAAGTTCCTGTTTAGTTTGAGCATTATCATTATAAATTCTGGGTAGTATGTGCAGACGTGGGACTGTAGGAAGGCATTCCAAGGGTAGGGAACAATATAAGCACATGCAAGGAAGTGGGGAAGCACATGGCCTGTTTGGGAAGCTGTGAGCAGCTCAGTCTGTCTGGAGAAGAGTCCAGCAGAAGAGAGGGAGCTGTGGCTGTCAAAATAGGCCAGGATATGATGGGCAGAGATTTGACTATCAGCCAAGAAGTTTAAGCATCGTTCTCTGAAGGCAATACAAACTTGCTGAAGATGCCTTTTTTTTTTTTTTTTTTGCTGCTTCTCTCAACACTAATCATGCCAAATGCATCAAAAAATCTCAGCACTCAAATATAAACTAGCTGCTTGTAGAAACAGTCAAGTCCTCATCACCAAAGCCCAGCCATTTTGAGATTCTTTTCAGGATGGAAGCTATCTGGATGCTTCTTTCATATTCTGGGTAATGCTACAATTTCCTCCCATTTTCTGAACTCCTACAAATGATGACTCTGGTCACTTTAATGATCTTCATTAGCAGTGGTGACTCTGATTGTGAATCTTGTCTAATTGCCCTCACCAGACCAGGGGTGGGCAGAGTAGCATGAGCCTCTCCTGTGCATGTAATTTGCATACATAGGCTGTTTGATTTCATCTATGCTGTCATGACCCTGTGTCAGGAAATAGCAGTGATAGAACAGTGCTATGACCATGACCCAACATAAGTCTTGACCCTCACTTGATATGAAAGCAACATATTCCTCACTAATTTGAGAGCAGAAGCTTTGCCTGGTAACAGAGGTGGCTATACTTAGGATACCTTTACCTTCTCCCTGGCTTACACTTCTTGTGATCAAAGCCATCTTTCTGTTGGACAGTTTGTCCTGCAGCATCAAGTCAAACATTTAGGAATTAATAGTAGACAGCTAATAGTTCCTACAATAACAATAAACAAGTCACTAACAATAGTAATAAAGAAGAAATATAGATTTGGAGAGATAGACACATTAACAAGTGTAGAGGATGCCAAGATACAAATGACCTCTAATCAAGATGATTTACAGCTGAGGGGTGGACTCTCGGGCGGCGACTTGTCCACAGGTGCCCCTTATGGAGAAGGAGCCCATGCCCTCAGCATATAGTCATTGTTAATTACTCTCCTCACCTGTATCATTCCATTTCAATAAAAGGCTGGTGCAGACGTTGCTCGGGGTTACCCAGAAAGTAAGGGCTAGCCCACCTTCCACAAGCTTGTACTTCTAATCCGCCTCTGGCCTGGTTCCTTCTTGTGCTAACCGAGACCAGGGGGTCACGACAAACACAGAACAAAGTATTTATCTATTTAACAGGTAACAGTCAACTTACTTGAATCAAACAAGTTGTAAATAACTTATATGTAAAAACAAATGCTTGTTAGATATTAATGTGTAAAAAATTTTTAAGTTTTAAGTGTGATAATTGCATCATGGTTATAACTTGTTAATCTTTTTCAAAAGAGTCCTTACATCTTAGAGATATGAACCAATTACATGTAGATGATAGGATATGATGACATCTGTATTTCCTTCTGAATATTCTAGGAGAGGGAGAAAAAGAGAGTAGGCAAGTATAGGAAAAAAACAAGAATGGCCATGTACTGGTAATTGTTGGAGCTAGGAGACAAGTATGTAGGGCTTAATACACTAATTTCTTGACATCTGTATATATTTAAGTTTTTTATTTAAAAAATTATTATTGTTCTACAAAAGGCAGAAGAAGTCTTTGGGAGTTATCAGTTTATGGCCAGAATTTGAAGTTGGATAGAGGCAGGAGCCCTGGGTTCCATTTGTGGCTAGGGTTATACATTTATAAATTATCAGATGTAATCTATGAGCTAAGGAAGAGCCCAGGAGTGGTTACAATAGGGTATAAACTGTATGATCATAATTATGGAGTGACTTTGGGTCTGGCCTTGAGATCAGTCTATGACCAGTTACAGGGATTAATCAGAAACTAGAGTTAAGGAGAAACTGTCTGTACCCAAAGTCGGAGGTCATTCTTTCTGGAATTAAAGGTAGCCTATGCCCTCAATAAGGGAATTGTATTTTCAGAGCTGAAATTTGAATCTGTGGCCAAATGGAGAGGAAGTTGTGGGTATTCTCTGTGGTGATGTGGGGTAGATGGTATGTTGGATCTGACATGATATCACATCACTGACCAAGGAGACTTAGCAGTCAGTGCCTAGCTAAAGTCTGAGTTAGCTGTGACTGGGGTAAAGTTCAATTTCTCACCAGAATTAGGAGGTGGTTTCACACTCCGGAATGCACATTAATAGCGTCAACGCCTACAACCCAGCTAAATCCAATGACCCTTGAACTCTAAGGCCAGAGCCTAGGACTTGATAAGAAGCACTGAGTTAAGACGTTTATATTCTACTTTTAGAAAAATTCAGTTGTACCCTTGTAAGATAAACCATAGAGGTGGTCCCTCCAATCACCCTCCCTCCACCCATCCACCCCCCTCCCCTATCCTCCCCCTCCCCCCTCCCCATATTCTTAGGCTATAATTAAATGACATAAAGGCTATGTTAACCAGTTTGATGAAAATATTTCAAATTGTATATGAAAACACCACACTGTACCCCATGATTGCATTAATGTACACAGCTATCATTTAATAAAAAAGAAAAGAATGAAATAGAAAAGTTAAGTCTTCATAATAAAATAAACAGCGAGAAAAAAAAAAAAAGAAGCAGCACTGAGTTAGAGTTAGAGTGCCCAGACTAAGGGATATTTTTATCTAAATTTAAATAGTGTTCTCTGGCTGGACTTGCAAGTATAAGGGGTTAGTCAGTGGCCACATAATAGAGAAAACACTGTGAACCTCTAGAATGGAGCAGCAAGTGCAGTGTTCTAATCCTGATGGCTCTGATTCAGACCACTCAAGAAGGACATATAAATAATGTGGCATCTAATTTAAAACAATGCTTCTGGCCTACCTATATGACATGCATTGGAGTCTCTTACCTAAAGTGAGAATGTGTTTCTCCACTGAGAAGACACAAGATCTAGAGTCTACAGCTTTTCAAGAGGTCATGAATAAAATGGCCCATTAGGAAACTGATCCTTTCCCTGGCCTCACTTGATCTCTGTGTGAGTACACATAGCTAACGCACCCAGCAAGACCTTACCAATATCACTAGATGGAATAAAAGACATAATAGGCAATAGGGTTGAATGAAGAGAAAGTCATGGATATTGCTAACTTAAATGGTAGAAGGATGATGCTTAGTTCACTTAGAGTTGCTGTAGCAGAATACCAGAAGCTGTGTAATTTATAAAGAAAACTCCTATGTAAATATCACAACAGTGAAAAATCAAGCATCCCGTGTATTCAATACTAGGTTGAAACTGGTAGCTTAACAACTACAGGCCCACTTGAGAGAAAAACTCAAAAAGGAAGTATGGGGGAGGGTGTTCAGTGGAGTCCCATGTACCAAGTACAAGGTACAGGTGTATGGCACACTTCCTGGATAAAGGACACAAATACAACTTGGACTTTACCTTACAGATGCAAACAATGTAACCTAATCATAAATACTTTCATACTAATCCAGAATTTTTTTTAAAAGATAATATTACCTAAAAAAAAAAAAAAAAGAAAGAAAGAAAGAAAAGAAAACAAAGAGATGCTATTGGGGTCACAGTTCTGGTGGCTGGAAAATTCAAGAATGGGCAGTTGCACCTGATGAGGGCCTCACACTGCTTCAGCTCATGGGGAAAAGTGGGTGGGGACCCAGTATGGGCAAAGAGATCACATGGCAAGAGAGGACGCAAAAGAAACTGAAGAAGCTACACTTTTTAACAACCTCCTCTCGCAGTAACTGATCTGTTCCCATGAGACCTAGAATTTATTCACCCTTGAAAGAGACCATGAATCTATTCCTGAGGGATCCACACCCATGACTCAAACATCCCCCACTGGTCCTACCCCCCAAAACTGCCACATTGGAGATCAAATGTGAGCATGGGTATGGGCAGAGACAAACCATACTCAAATAGCAGAGAGAGAGAGAAGATACATCTTCTAGCTTTGTCTTGATCAGTAAATGCTTCTATAAAATTCTGATCTGGATTCCATTTAATCAGTCTATATCATGCTCAAATGTATGACTTTGTACCTAGAAGGGTGTCTAAGTCATGTCTCTATTTAGAAGAAGCTTGTAATCTAGAGCAGCAGAGTTCAGGTCAGCCAGACAAAGAAGACATGGGAAATAATGTGGTAAATTGAGCTACAACATCACTGGACCAATGACCCCCATCAGCTTCAAGGGCTACAAATGTTCTTCCAATATCTCATCCAGAAGAGGTTAGTCATCATTTCCCTTTTGGATGGTGTCTGGTACCCAGAATTGGCTGGAATGCTTCTTACACCAATCTTGAGACCACCAACAGGTATCTTACAGTTCCTTCAGGGAGCTCTGCATTCCATTAAGATCCTGAACTGGGTTCTGGTAACATTGAGGAACACAGAGAAGAGGGAGGATGGGATGAAGAGGAGCAGGGGAGGAGGTCAGTGGGAAGTAAGATAGGTTGACCAGTGTCAATGCCTACAACCCAGCTAAATCCACTGACCCTTGAACTCTAAGGCCAGAGTTGGGGGTAGTAGACATTGCAGTTGCCTAACAAATGTTATCACTTTTCCTTCCTGTAAACAGAATCCCAATTTAATTCAGGGAAGAAATATACCCAGTTTCAAAGATCATTTCCTGGTTTTCCTTCCTATCAGAGGTGATCTTATGATACAATGTGATATATTAGCAATATGTTAATAATATATTAGTGAAATTCTTCTGGAGAGATAAATACCTCTTCCTCTCTTACTCATATATTCCCAGTTCCAAATGATTTTTTTCTAACAGCAAGGATAAGGGAGTTGACAACACAAGTTCATTCATGGGCAATAAAACTTTTGAGCCTGTCCTAGAACTAAATGCATTCTTCTGGATCTTTCTTCTCCAGCCATTGACATGGAAAGAGTCATGTTCTACATAGACGCTATCTTAGTCCTCTTGGCTGCTCTAACACAATATCATAAACTTATAAGCAATAGAAATTTATTTACACATTTCTGGAGACCATGAAGGCCAAGATCCAGGAGCCAGCAGATTAGGTGTTTGGTGAGAGCCTGCTTTCTCCTGCACGGCACCACCTCACTATGTCCTCACATGGTGGAAGAGGTGAACAATCTCCCTTAGGCCTCTTTTACTAGGGCACTAATCAGATTCTTGAGCACTCTGCCTTTATGACATAATCACCTCCCAAAGGTCCCACTTCTTAACACTACCACATGAGGATAGTATACAAATTTTCAGGGGACATGAGCATTCAAACCATAAGAGAGTCGCTACTCAGACTGTACTAGAGCCTGGGATAGTGCTGTGACGACCCGCATTCGACTGTTCACTGCACACTGCCATCCAAGCAGTCTGGACAGGAGGCCTCAGCATCAGGAGGGGCATTTCCGAACCACAACAACACCAAAAAAAGGACCTGAGCAAACCACACTTTATCTCAGCTTTGAACTTATGACATCCACAGTGGAAGGGAGAAAAGCGTACAGATGGTCTGCAAGAGTTTCTGTGGGACGAGCCAAAGATGTGGTGAGGGCTGTGGTGAGACATGTTGAGTTATGGGGTCTGGGTCAAACTCCATCTTCACTTTGATTAGGTGAAGTCACAGTACATCAAGGGTCTAGAAGGTGTGACTAGACTCAGAGCATGTGTCAGTGACCAGTGAGTCACCAGACTATGAGGCTATGAAGCCAGAACAGATGCTCTAGGAGTGCCTTCTGCAGTCAACTAAAGGAAGTTCTTGGCTGAGTAAAAACTGTCCAAGGAGCTAGACTCCATCGTCTCTGCTTATCAAGACCAGAAGACCTCAGAGGACACTTTTCCAATTCTCCCTCCCAAACATGAGCCAAAGTAACACACCCTGGGAAACAAGAACTGAGAATGAATGAAATCTAGGTGGTCTTTGTAGCAAGAAAGTGAACAAACAAGACACAAAATCTGTCTTTTTAAAGGGAGCTGTGCATAGCTAAGCAAAGGCCAGGAGTTCCAAATGCATAGAGGGAGAAACCGATTCATTAGTATCCAAATAGCCAAGGCCGTTGGGTGAGCAAGCAAGGTGGAAAACCTGGATTCCAGATGAGGGAGGGTACCTCAGCCCACAGCAAGAAAGATGCTGGCAAAGTTAAATTCAAGTTACAACCCTATGTGACAAGTATTAGATTACTTGACAAGTTTTATTATTATTACTTTTTTTTTTAGAGACAGTCTCACTTTATTGAGACTCACAGCAACCTCCAACTCCTGGGCTTAGGCTATTGTCTTGCTTCAGCCTCCCAGGTAGCTGGGACTGCAGGCGCCCAACACAACACCCAGCTATTTTTTTGTATATAGGGCTGGCATCCTACCCACTGAGCCACAGGAGCCGCCTGACAAGTTTTATTATTATTGTCATCTTTTCATGCAGATGAGGAAGCTGAAGGTCTGCAAGATACACAGTCAAGCAAGTCAGGCAGACAGCAAGAGGCAGAGCTGCAACTCCAAAGTCTGAATTGTTTAATTTTTTGTGGCCTTAATTATATAATGAAACAAATTTAGAGGGGTGAGGTGAGAGAGAGAGAGAGAGAATGAAAGGGAATCCACTGGGAAAAGTGGTCAAGGAGAAGGCTGAGAATCAGCCAGAAAAAAACAATAATAATAATGGATAGTCCTGAATGTCTAGCTGAGAGGTTTTCAGTTGATTTGACAGTAAAGAAGATCCATTGTAACTCCTTCAACCAAGGCAGAGACCATAAAAGCGGTGTTTGGGGATGCTTAATCTTGCAGGAAGAACTGAAAGATAAAAGCTTTGAGAGCAGGGCGCTCAGGCTTCAAGAATCTGAGTTACCTGCGTTTCCCTCCTTGGCCACTGAGTCAAGAGTAACCAAATAGGTTTTGTGTGAATTTCCCCCCTTGGACTTGTTTCCCATTTCTAGGAGGGAGTGAAGGTTACCAGTTATGATCGCTCGCATTGGCATTCACACCTCTGAGAGCAGTTTTCTCCTTAAAAATCAGTGATATGTTCAATCCTCAGTGGTCCCCATTTCATATAAAAGAGAAATGTCACAAGCAACGCTCTCACCAGCTACATCCTGGGGCTCATGTTAATCTCCCATCTAAAGGGGAAAACCCTGTAAACAAAGCCAAGTATAGCAGGCAGCCCTGTATCGTAGAAGACAGCACTCCCTTGGATGAAAACTTGGAATCGATGTTGCCAGGGTCTCCTCCGGTTCCACGAAATCATGAGGATGAGATCCTAGTTTTCACAATGTGCCAGGTCCAGCCTCCTGCCTCTAAGCAGACCTGCACTCCTGGAGGAAGCTCAATTCCTAGAGCTTGCCAAGCGTCTCTGCATTCCAGGGACTTGGCACTTGCTGTTTCCTCTTCCTGGATGGCTCTTCTTACTCTTTGCAAAGCTGGCTCACTTTCTTCCTCCAGGTACTTGCTTTAAATGTCTCTTGCTCACAGAGGGCTTTCTGGACCACCTACTTAAGTGGATTGCCCTATTTTTTTCTCATCTTAGAGCCCTGGTCATTTTCTACACGAATCTCCCCACGTGTTGACATTGCATATATTTGCTTGCCTTCTTGACACTTATCTCTCCAACTAGAATACTAACTGCACGGGTTTGCTTACTGCTGGACTCTCAGGATGTGGCAGGGTGTCTGGGACACACTGGGCAATGAAGAAATACTGGAGGGCTGGAAGGAAGCGTAGATGGGTTGATGGATGGATGGAGGATGGGAGAATATATACCTTATTAAGTTGCCATGGGAAAGGAGGTTATGCAGTCAAATGGATTTGGAAAATGTGTTCGCTTCCCTTCTTGGAGATTCACAGTGCACATTAGCATTTTAAAGGGTATGAAAATTCTCCAGTAAGAAAAAACTTACTTAATTTTATTTAACTCAGCATTTCCTAAACTTATTTTAACTCAAAATACTTCTTTTTCATGGTACACTTACTTAACATCCTGCCAAAGAATGTTCCTTGAAACACCAGTTTGGAAAATCTGCTCTTTTATAACCATTGCCATGTAGAATAGTAATTATTTTTTAAACTCTCCTTCCAGGCTGTGCAGCCCCTAAAGACATAGACTGAGACTTACTCATCTTCATATCCTTAGTGGATAGCACAGAGAAAATGCTCAGAGATGACTGAGTGCCTGAGAAGGAAGAGAAAAAGAGGGGGGGAAAGGAGGGAGGGAAGAAGAGAGGGAGAACCCAGCTGGGTTTGTCTATCAGTAATGACCTGTTGATATGTACTTCAATTATCTGTGAGGCAAAAAATCAAGTGCTAGGGATGGACTTACTGTGTCAGAAGTGCAGATGACATCAGCCACCTCTGATAAATTCTAGATGAATGGCTCAGCGCCTGTGGCTCAAGCGGCTAGGGCACCAGCCACATACACCTAAGGTGGCGGGTTCAAATCCAGCCCAGACCCGCCAAACAACAATAATGACTGCAACCAAAAAATGGCCAGGCATTGTGGCGGGCATCTGTGGTCCCAGCTACTTGGGAGGCGGAGGCAGGAGACTCGCTTGAGCCAGGAGTTGGAGGTTGCTGTGAGCAGTGAAGCCATAGCACTCTACCCAGGGGACAGCTTGAGGCTCTGTCTCAAAAAAAAAAAAAATTCTAGATGAATAATTGACCCAGGATTAGGATTAAGGTTATTTCAAAATAAATACCTCCCTACCTGACTCTCTCTCACACACACTCACACACACAGTGCTCTTACACTGAGCTCTCTCATGCACAAAAGAGTCAGACAATGATTCTATCTAGAGACTGTTAGCAACAATATTACATACTGGTTAAGAATGAATACAGGTCCTGAAGCCATATCCAGACTGTATCATTTGCTGGCCACGTGAACTTAGGCAAAGTATTTAAGCTTTCTCCGGCTCAGTGTCCTGTTCTGTAAAATGCAGATAATAATATCATTTAATTATTGTGCAGTTGTGAATATTAAATAAGAGAAATATGTCATGGGCTTAGGAGGGTGCCTGGCACAAAGCAGGTAATCAAACTACTATTACCTCCTGAAGGAGACTGACTCCCTCCCCTCTAACGACAGCGGACTAAGGCATTTCATCTCCCGGGTGAGTCACCTTTAGAAGAATATTTAGGGAAGTGCTTAACTCAGAAGTGCAGTGTTCTAATTGTGCAATTTCAGGCCCTCAGAAGGACAATTTCAGGGGATGGGGCTCTTCAAATCTTATGCTAAGATTCCATCTCCTCCCTCAACACCTGGCAAAATCACACACAATCCTGTTTCATCTAGCACTCTGTAGATACGTGCTCTCTGTACCATGAGGCGGGTGGAAACCAAAAATAAGTACATTTTCTCTAGAGAAAATTCAACCCACACTGGCTTGCAGGAAGGCACCTGGAGCCAGCTTTGTCTCCTCCTTTCCTGAATCATGTAGGATTCATTCCTTTTTTTCCTCTTCTTTTTAAACCTTGTGAATTACAAGCATGGATAACTCCTATCTGCACAGTATGTGTGTGCACTATAGGGATGGGAAAGATTAGAGGGGCCACAGGAGGCTTGAAGGCACAGGGTGTTGACCTAAGACTGGATTAGGGAACTGGTGGGCCAGGAAGTGGGCATGGTTAAAAGATTAGCACCTACCTAGGCCTGACCACATACACATACAAAATAGATACAAAAGGCTCTGAAATAAACTAAATACAAGAATGTCATCTAAGAACTGTTAGTTTTAAACTGTTAGGATTTAGGCTTGGGACAAAAACCAATTCTCCCTTTCTGAATTCAAATGTACCCCTATTGTGGCCCTAATGAAACAGTTACAGCCTTAAAAAGCTGAAAGGAACTCAGGGAGTGATAAAGTTCCCTGCCCCCGGGTAAGATTCACCTTAAATCAGCTCAAAGGGTCTCTTTACCTTTCTTTTAAATCAGCTTTAAACTCATCTAGAAAATCCCAGACACTTGGAGGTGGACGGGTCTCCTTTCTGAAATCCACCATCTTTGACAGATGGCTGTGAAAGCTTAGAGGGAGGAAGGGGGTGAGTTCAAGAGCTGCAGCCCACATCTCCATTCTTCAGAAAGTTAGTTCTCGTGTCAGGCTGAAATCTGCTTCACTATAACTTCCATCTGCTGTTCCAGTTATGCCATTTGGAACCGCACAGGACATGTCTGCTGTCTTCCATTTGACGCCCTTTCATTCCTGAACCTCACCTCCCGTTGCCTCTCTGTGCAAAACACGCCCCTTCTCTCTGGGCGTTGCCCACATGCCGTGGTTTCCATTGACTTTACCTTTCCAATGGCCTCCCTATGAAGCCACTGTTTGGTTATTTTCTGCCTTAAAATGTGTCTCCTAGAATGACTTCAATGCCCCAGATGTGTTCAGACCCACACAGAACACTGTGACAATCAGTAGTTAAGAACGACAGCTTTCGTAGTCACAGAAAGTTCCGTCCTGTGTCCTGGCACAAATTAAAGTCTCTGAACCAAGGTTTCTCCATCCATAAAACAGACATTATACTAAGGTTTTCAGGAGTTGTCTTCATGTATAAAAAAGCATTAAGCACACAGTACCTGATACATGGTTAGTGCAAAATAAATGGTGGCCACAATGAATGTTGACATTATTCATGTTATTAGACATGATATGCCATTACTAGTGTAAAATTTTAACAGCTATTCATGCTGTTAATTCACAGTGAGGCAGCCAAAACATAATTTTTTCCATAAATTGTTGTCAAGAAATATATTCCCTACTTTGTATTTGTGCAACTTGTTATTTGAATCCAAATTCAGAATTTGTCTGCATTCACGTTTATCTTCTGGCTCATTGCTCCAAAATACAAATATCATCTTTTATGGGTAAACAAAGAAAAGACCCTCCCTTGGCCATAAGCCATAGGGCTTGACAGCACACAGCGTCTGGAAGGTTTTCTGATATAAGCAGAAGCCCCATGTAGTTGGGGTCCTATTGCATTATGGTTTCTTTCCCCATCTGGGACTCCAGGGTCCAGACTTTCATCACTAGGAATTTAACCTTGGGTTCACTTGACGAGAGAAATGCACATGTGTTAAATGCCTTCTCTGTGGCAATGTCATCTCCTGCCCAGGGCTATGCAGTGAACGAGGCAGGCAAGACCCCTGCTATCATCTAGCATATAACCCAGAATGGGAAACGGACAGGGAAAAAGTACGTACACCAGATAAATGCAGCGTTAAGTGTTATGTGTTATAAATGTTACAAGGAAATAAAGCAGATGGCAAGATGGAGAGGGATGTGGGTGGGGTGAGGACCACTAGACTGAGTGGTTCCAGAAGGCACTCACTACCTAAAGCAAAGATAAGAGCTGCCAGACCCAACAGATGCACAAGTCATATCCCTAGTCAGTTTGGTTGTTCCTTTTTTATAAACATGAGTGACACCAAAATGAATGTCATTGAAGGTAGTAAATTGCTCAATCTTCAAAACTTCTAAAAGCCTGGCTCAAGTTGTCTACCCACAACAAGCTCCTTTGGCTCATGGGATGAAGCCTTCCTTGCAGTTGCCAGGAATGACAGCAGTTTAGTGTGGTAATCTGGAATATCACACGCTCTTTGGAAGTTAAGGGAGCAGTTAAAATGGAAAAACATATTTTTACTAAATTGGTTCATGTGGGAAACAAAATCTTATGAGATGCAGAAGTGGCTGGACACAGTAGGCTTAGTCAGTGGGGAAAATTCAGGGGAGTCATTTCTGTAGAGTTCAGGCCATAGAACATCCAAGTGCATTCCTTGAATCTCTGTAATTCAGTGTCAGAGCACCACCTTCATGAGAACATCATATTTCTCACAAAAAGAGATCTTCCTCTTTTTTTTTCTTTTTTTTTTTTTTTGAGACTGAGTCTTATTCTGTTGGCTCAAGCCATCTTCCTTCCTCAGCCTCCCAAGTAGCTGAGACTACAGGTTCCCCCACAATGCCAGCTAATGTTTCTATCTTTGTTAGTAGGGACTCTCATTCCTGCTCAGGCTGGCCTTGAACTCATGAGCTCCAGCCATCCTCTTGGCTCGGCCTCCCGTAGTGCTAGGATTACAGGCTTGACCCAGCCTACCTAGCTCTTCCTCTTTTCTAATAAAAACATTAGAAATACACTGGGGAAGGGCTTGTTATTTAAGCTACCGTCTCCTGGGGTTTGGGATGACCTGCCCATTAATAACAGTTTGTCTTACTTTCTGCCTAAGACGGCTTCTTGCTGTCTAAGTACAGGACTTCACTTTTTTCAAAGCCCCTTTGAAAAAAAAAAAAAGAGAGAAAAGAAGAAAACCTAACCATGCTAGCTGATAAATACACCTTTCTCAGAATCTAGGGGACTCTCCACTGGTGATGAGAGCTCTGAAACTGAGGTGGGGATTGGCCAGGTAGGTGAGCCTAACAAGGACAACAAAGCCACAAGCTTGAGAGAATGATCTTACCTTTTCCTATGGAGTAAATCTTAGATCAGAAGATGCCCACTAATGCAGAGTGACCAAGTTGCTCTGGACCCTACCCTATCCCCTTGCCCCCCAAATCTCATCACTGATGTCTTTGCATATATTCTCAGACTGTCCTTTCCCCAAAATAATGCTAAGTGTTGTCCACAGTTACAGATATATGTATGTAAATTCTTAGAAAACTTTCTGGAAAGATTCAAACAAAATGCTCACAACAGTTACCTCTGGGGAAAGGTTTTGAGTCTTAGGAAAGAGCAGACAATGAGGATTTTTTTTTGAATCTATATAGTTGTCATATTTGGAAGGAGGATATTTTCAGGAATTACTTAGGCAATGGAAACTAATTTTGTAAAAAAAATTAAAAAACAAATACTACCAGCATCTAAGTAAGAAATGAAGGCAAAGAAAAAAACAAAACCCAGGCTCAAACTTCTTGTCCACAGCACTTGTTATGAGAAAACATAAGAGAAATACATAGAGTATAAATGTCTTAACACAATAATTAAGTAAATGATATATTAATCAGTGCGATGTAAGCATTCCAAATTGTATATGAAATCAGCGCACCGTACCCCATAAATGCATTAATGTATACATGATCTACCTCTTTATGATTTAATTTAAAAAAGGAAAAAAAGAGAAATGCATAGAATTTCTCAAGAAATTTTATAATAAACTAAGTGATTGTTCTATGAAAATAATATGAAAGCAAAGTAAAAACTTATTCAGTTCATCTAGTAGTATGAAATAATTTAGTATAAAAGACTGGGGTTCAAAAGGAATAGTGGTATCAAAAGCATTTAAATGGCTCAGCACCTATGGCTCAATCGGCTAAGGCTCCAGCCACGTACACCTAAGGTGGCGGGTTCAAATCCCCAGCCTGGGCCCACCAAACAACAATGATGGCTGCAACCAAAAAATGGCCAGGTGTTGTGGTGGGCGCCTGTGGTCCCAGCTACTTGGGAGGCAGAGGCGGGAGACTCGCTTGAGCCCAGGAGTTGGAGGTTGCTATGAGCTGTGATGCCATGGC